>PVIR01011614.1:0-20677 GCA_004026965.1 Petromus typicus
GATAGAACACATTTAAAGTGCTTGGTTATAATTTTCTCACTGATCTGTATTCTTTCTTTCTTTCTTTTTTTTTTTTTTTGGTTTATATTTTTTTTATCTTTATTGGTACATTAAATATACACATCATGATTGCAATCCATAATGGGGATTCGTACCAGTATAAGACACAACTTAATTCTCATTTTTCCCATATCCCTACCCACCCTACCACCCCCCATATACATAAAATTTGTTTCCTTACTTTTTTGTTACAATCTCAACATTTTCCCCCTTTGATTTGTATTCTTTCTGATATTTCTATTTTCCTCATTATAAGTCAATAGTGAATCCAATCTTCAAAGACCTAATCTGGCAAAGAATCAGGATCATCTTTAGGAATTTATGACAAGGTGACAGGACTTTTAACTCCAAGTAAAGAATGAATGCTCACGTGCCAGTGAATTACCCCCTCTCTACTTTCACGTTACAAACTTCAATCCAGTCATCTCCAGAGCCACTCCACATGCATGCTCCACTTTGCCATTGATCCATATTAAAATGCCCTGGCACCATTCACTGTGTAAGCTATTTACTCACGGAATCAAGAGCTATTAGTTTTCCCTTTGTGGACATTGCTGAGACCCTGGTTATTACTCTGAAGATGACAATGGGTAATGGAGAGAAGGGTCAGCCTGGGAGACATCTGGGTCTGGTGAAGTTTTCACAGTGTCTCCTAGTGTGGGGTACAGAGCTGGGCTTTTGGACATTGGTGGACTTTGTCCACCAAATCTCCTCCTCTTGAGTCTCCAGACACTACTTTTGTCCTCTCATGACAGTGACTTCGAGACACTTAATCTTTTTCACAGCTCACAGCTAGATTTTTATGAGATAGTTCTATAGTGGAGCTGTGGAGCTCAAGGATTTTCTTAAATGCTGTCAGAGCGTTCAGAGTACAGTGAGTTGAGAGTTGATTAATCTGCATGTGGCGGTTTCTTTTTCTAGTCTTCAAAAGCAGTTAGCAACATCTCACCAGTCACAACATCCCTTAATCACCACAGCTTCTTACTGTTCCAGTGATCTAGCTACTGGGCAACCTGAAAGTGCCCTACAGTTCAGCTCAGTTCACTTTTGTGAGAGTCTTAGTAATGGACACACTTACGTTTTCTACTTCCACCATGCTACTACCACTAGGAAATAGGTCTTTATTTGGCCTAATGGTTAGTGGCCCCAAGCCCTAACTCCTATGCACAGAGATTACTTTTTAGTGCCACTTGTAGCACTGATTGTGTCCTTAGGTCCTTACTGAAAATAAGAAAATGACTCTTCAAAGGCTTGTAGCATTTTTATACCTTTATGAAGAGCCACATACACAAGTATGAACTTGAGGAAAAGATCTATCAACAGCAGCTATAAATAGTGCATGTGCTTTCTGCTATGAAGGCAGCTGTCTAGGTGTTCCCACTCCATTTTCCTTGGACAGGAGCCCCAGGATGCTCTTCTGTCAAATAGGTTTATGTAGCAGGAGTCTAACTGAAGGTCTCCACTCCAATGTGAGCACGTGGCACTGCCATGCTAGCCTCTGTGTCACTCCAGAGTAGGATGCCAGTGTAACTGTGAGGACTGAGTCCGACATGCAACCCTTGGTGATAGAAAAACAGAAAGAACTATAAATGTTTCTAGCTTTATGATCATCCCAAAGTGCTCGAGTTTCTGGGCCCTTCATGCTTTTCTTTTTTTTTTTTTTTTTTCATTTTTTGAGCCAGGGTCTTGCTTTGTAGTTCAGGCTGGCCCTGAGCTCAGCCTCAAACTCACATACCAGCAATCCTCCTGCCTCTGCCTCCCGAGTGCTGGGATTACAGGTGTGAACCACCACACCCCACACTGTGGTATGTGGTATTGGTTACTGCTGGGCGTGAGTCTCCATGCCCAGTATTGTGTGTGGCTACCAAGGATCGAACCTGGGTCCTTGTGCTTGCAAGACAAGCACCCGAACCACTGAGATAAATCCCGGGCCCCCTTCATGCTTTTCTCATTCAGTATCCAGAATGGCTTTTTATATTAAGAGGCTGATTAATGGACCTGATCACAGAAAGCAGAAAGCACAATCTCTTAACTGGAGCTGAGTAAGATGCGGCCTTCTTACTAGTTATTTCCAAAACAAGGGATATGTTATCCATCTCACAGAAAGTAGACCCACTCATTTCATGTCCTGGATATTCCATCTAATGTGCTTATCATATTTTTTCCTTAATAAAGTTAAAGTTGGCTGTCGAGTCTGATATTCTACATAGGGAACTCTGGCTCTTCAATTACCACCTTTTGAAATAACTGGGGGCTATGATTTTATCAAAACATTGTGAAAAATAATACTGAAGTTGTTTACTTTTCCATTAACAAAGACCTCAGAGTGTGGAGTTATACAGACTCAGTACAGGTGACCCATTTTCTTAATGTGCAGGACCTGGGTCAATAGATCCTGCAGGACATTGGGGTTGATAAGAATAGCCTCTTCGTACTTTGCCTAACAAAACCAAATAAGTGAAAAGTGAATTATAATTAATCCTGTCTAAATTTTTTTTATCTTAACAATTTGAAACTACTCTTGGAAAAACTGAATCCATGTCCCTCAGTAAACATTCCTTGGGGGAGCAGTAACACAGTTTCTCTGTCATGAACAAGAGTCACCAGAATGGACAACTGGTCCTACTATCTAATTACTATCAAATAAACAACTTGAGTTAAACTATTCTGCAACCCAGGTCATCACTTTTGGCAGACATCCTTCTACATTTAATTGGCTTATGTCAAATAGTTCTGAGCTACAGGTCAGCCCATGTTGCTACTCCGAGTTCATTTTACAACTAATTTCTCCCAGAGGATTCACCAGGAAATAACATTGCTTAAAATTAGATGTCTCATGGGCAAATTATTGAGATTTTTCTTTGGCCTGGGCAGGCAATTTGTGATAACTGGCTTGCACATTTCCCAGTAAAAATTATTTAACCATATTCCAAAATATAAAAACATAGAACCCTCAATGGTCTACTTTTTTCAGGTTTTGGGGAAATTTCAGAAACTTTCTCGAAGGAAAAAGTGTTTTCTAAAGGGACTTCCTGTATGCATCTGGATTTGCTTATTTATTTATTTGGTTCAGGAGATTAACCCCAAGGTCTCGCACATCCTACCACTGAGCTATACTCAGACTCCTATTCTGGTGTTTTTTAAGGCACAAATACAACTTCAGATACTGAAACAAAATTATTGTGATTGAAGTATATAAATCTGTTGTTGGTTGAAAATTAAATGACTTTAGGTTTTTGACAGAAAATATAGACTATTGATGCTCTTCTATTAAAAATGTTTCTAAATTAAACTTCATGGAATAACTCTGAATGTTATAATTTTGACAGGGGTTATCTCAAGGCTCTAGGATTACAAGTTATAGTATTTATGTACCAAGATTTTTTATTATTAGTGGGTAGCTGGGTACTTAATTTTTTTTCTTATGTGAGGTATATTTCATCCGTCCCTTCTCCCTTTCCACACCTCATGCATGAAAGGGACTTTATTTTCCTTTTTTTTGCTGCCTGAAACTTGTGCTGTGAACCTTGCTATTTATTGTAAAGGATGTTTTCAAGGCTATTGCACATGATTATCATAGCATCTCCTTTCTGAAGACGAAGTGGAAATTTCCCATGCCTCCATGCCAAGAAAAGCTAAACATCTTCTGACTATTTAACATTCAAGTAAAATCATGACTCCTAGAAGCCAATGCTGTCTTCAATTTTCTTAAATCCGAAATCATCTGAATGTCTTGGTTAATTTGATTTACAAAATTCTAAGAGATTCTCTTTGCTTTCAGTGGTTTGAAATTCTGGTTTCACTTCAGCCTCATCTGGGGAACTTTCAAAAATTGAACCTGGGCCCCACCTGTATCAGTGAAGGTTCACTAGAGGGTCAGACTTAATATTAATGTATAGATGTGTATATATTATGTGATTATATAAAGGACTAACTATTTAGACTTGCAATGCTCACCTGCAGAATCAGAGTTTTATGATACAAAATGACAGTCTGCTTCATGGAAAGCTGGTTGATGCACTTGCAGTTCGAAGACTTGGAATTTACTACAGAATATACCCTCAGTGAGTGTCAGCTTAACAGTCTGCACCGAGCAATCTGCCCTGGAAGCCTGAAGCATCTGGAGACAAATGTCCACAGACAGTTGCAAAGATCAGAGCTCCTTTGAAAAAGGGGAAAAAAATGGCCTCTGTTATATTCCACCTAGACTACATGCCTATTGGTTGGGGCCACTCTTATTCTGGGTGAGTCTTCACTCCTCAGTTTTGGCTTACATGTCAGTCATTGACAGACACACCAATGCTTTATCAATCTGCTAGTCTTACTCAAGCCAACTGGACCTATCACAATCGGTGATCACATCACTCTAGTTAATTTATGTCAATGTCACTAAAAGTGAAATTTTTAAACAGAGCAATGGGTAATCGTAACAGTCAAGTCTGTACAGCACTATATTAGCTAAATTTGTAGCTCACTCAATTTTATTAGTGAAACAATATGCATTCTAAAATTAAATTCATCTTTTAATGTCATATTACTATTCTTGGAATTTTTTTCCCATTTCAGAAGTTTGTCTTGTTTCTATTCTGTTATAGGAGATAGATGAATGAATGAACCTGTTTGATCCAACATCGGTTCTTTCACACACACCAAAACATCAGAGCATGAAAGTCACCATTCTTCACAAGAAACTTCCCTCCTTAACAACTTTCAGTCATTTAATATTGCTTGCTGATGATTAGGGCATTTGAGAAAGAGGCAGTAGCAGAACCTACACAAACCTGGGCATGTGGGTGTCCAGGGTTGGGCTTGGAAGCCGTGGAAGGTGAGAGGGGAAAGCATGAGCAGGGGAAAGGTTGGCGAGCATGCTTTTCCTTAAACAGCCAGAAGTTCCTCTAGTGTGGCACAACCAAGGCTCAGGGTTGCTGCCTGACTTCTGAGGTCCAGCCTGATGCCTTTTTATGTATCAGAACTTAAAGCATATGTTCAGGCTAATTACACATTCAAGAGACCAGAAGAACTGTGCCTACTATCAGCACCAGTGCTCCATGGACTCTGCATTAGGTCTCACTGCTGGTCCTTACATTGACCATGACCCATTGCAGCGACTACCATGACCCCACTCCCTCAGGCACAATTTATCCCTTTCCTACATTCTGTCCACACTGCCTAGCTTCCATCTGGTTATCTTTGAATGGATGTCTGGGTTGTGACCTAATTCTAAGAAGCCAGTAGCTGAGTCATCTACTTCTGGTTCAACCTATCTGTTGCTCTGCTTTCAACCTGATAGCCGAATGTTAGAGACATTAGTAATAGTTAATGTTACCAAGTATGTATCTTGAGGCAAGCATTTTTCTTTCATGAACTCATCTGATCGTCACAAAAGTGTGATGAGTGAGTGGTATGATGTGGCTGTCACTTTTCAAATGAAGGACTAAGACACAGACAGGCTGCCCTGCGGTGGTGAGACTCCGGAGCAGGGCCTCCGCTGAATCATCCCCTATGACCCTGTCATGTTCACCTTGTGCCGATGACAGCGTGAGTTGGTCTCACTCACTGCTTGGGAGTCTTCTGACTCCTCACTCTACTCCTTCCATTGGAATCTGTCCTTCTCCTGCATCATATCTGACTTTTGCTCACATCCCTCATCCACACCACCTTGTACCATCCAAGCAGACAGCCAGCAAGATCCTGGGAGAGCCACTGGCTCTTCAAGGAGTCCTTAAAAACTCCCGTAGGTATGCCAGAGAGCAGCAGAAAGCATGGGACGACAGGCACTGGGTCTCAGGAGAGAAAATCTGACAGCGAGATACCATCTGTTTCTACTCCTGTCTACACAGACCATCTGCTCTTGCTCAGAATCCTGCACGACTGCTCCTTTGGGTCATTTAAGGTCAGAGGAATCATCAACCCCTCAACAACGTCTGTGCTCGTCCCCACCTTGTCTTCTGCTGCTGCTCCCCTGACTGGCTCGCTGCAGCCTCACACTTCACTGCCTCGCTCTTCCTGCTGCCTTGACAACCAGGTGGAGAATGAGGATGTGGTGGAGCGAGACTGCGCTCCCATTTGTAAGAAGACTGACTCCAACAGCAAGGAAAAGTGGAAGTATGGGACTCAAAACCAGTCAACAAAACCTCCCCACCACATAAATGGGAGCTCAAAGTGGGGTCTTAGTTTTGAGGAAGAAGCGCTGGAGAGAGACCAGGCTGGGATTATGTTTAGTCTCCTGCTGGCCATTTAATCCTGGCCCCATCTGTTACTCTTTTGCTGGCCCACAAAAGTAGTCTTGGAACCTTGTTACTTCCCAACAACTAAAGGAATTCCCAAGGAGTTCTGTTGTCCCCCACATTTTCTTTTTCCATGGATGTGTCCCCAGCCCCTTTCCATTCTTTCCTCCTAACTGTGTGTCTGCATAGACCTGCCCTTTGGTACCAGGTATACCTCCAGCCTTCCAGTGAATTTGTTATCTCAGGGGGCTCTTCAGGAGCATATGCTCAAGCAGAGATTATGAGGAATTGACTCCTGCAGAAAGAGGAAAGAAAAAGTATGGCGCTGAAAGCGATTGAACTTTGCAGGTCCAGCAAAGCTTCCATTGACTCTGGGCTCTAGGAGTGTGTTTTCATCATTTTATCTCCGGAAGACTCAAATGGTGATTGATACTCTCACTCAGCTGTGGCAGCCCCATCTCACACTGGACCCACTGGCGAGCCCATGCTGTGGTCCTGGTTTAAAGAATGTCACATCTGGACATGAGAGAGGTTCACATCTGGAGAGTATGATAACCCTTTCCATAATGAGCTCTATTTTGCCTCAAAGATTTATCTTTCTGAGCTATTGGTAAGGGCTCCTGGGATCAGTTGTAGTTGCTAGTGTGTGCCCTTTTTTCCTCTCATCTTCACTTGATATTTTCTTCATACCCACTTCCTTGAAGAATTCTAGGCTTTCCCCCTTCTAAAGCTTTCCTTTAGTTCTTTCACCTTAGCTGGACCCTGTTTTTAGTTCTGAGAGACTCTTTCTTCAAAATTGGTTCACCGTGTCTCAGACTTTTCCACCAAAGAGTTCCTGACTTCAGAGAAGGAGAATGTATATGCACAAGGGTCCCCCGAGAACTGCTCAGAGCTGCTTCCTCTAGGCATCAAATTTCTTTGAAGTCTATTTTATCTTGAAAATTCATGTGAATTTTGCCTTCTACTATACAAAATATATGTGCTAGTTTTAATATTAAGATACTGTTTTAAATTACTAGGGAATACATTTATTCAAGAACTGTACCAATTTATGCATGATTTCATGTACCTTCTGAAATAACCTTGCATATATCAGCTCCAAATTTATAGAAGTAGGAGGTCATACTTGTGAAGCTTAGATATAAATATGGCATAGAATCCTGGAGTGAGAATTTAGAATATGTTTTTAATATCAAATTTATAGGCTTTGAATTATGTTTTCACAGTACTGTATATTTTAGTGTATATTCAAAGTGAAATTATAAATGGAAAAGATCAACATATTTTTTTAAAGAGAAGAGAGTGAAGGTTCCATTGAATCATAAACTAGATGCTCAATTTAAGTCAATGTCTATAAATAATCTTGCCAGATTAGGTCATACAAACTGGAAATATTATTTTAAAACAGCTTGTTAAAGACATTTAGATGAGCACAATATATTTTAGGGTTAGTTCTTTGATAGTCTGGTTTAAGAATATGATATATATATATAAAATATCAAGACTTCAGATTCTAAAGAAGCAAATACATTATTCAAGCCAGTTTCCATTGGAATATTTGAACAAATAATTTTTCTAAAAATCACACAACATTCTTTAATTCATTAATTCATAGTATGTTGAGGACCTACTTTTTGTTGGGGCCATTCCGAGGTCCTGTGCCAGAGTGAGGGACAGGGCAGGCTGGGTCCTTCTCCTAGGCAGCACCTTTGAGCAGGGTTAATCCTGAAAATTTAAGGTAGGAAACTACAGTGAGATGGTAGAGCAGGGGTGTTCTCCGCTATGGAAAAGATGGACTCATGTGCTCTGAGCCCCCTGCTAGCCTCCAGGTAAAGGGAAGGCTTAGAGCCCACACAGAAGCACTGAAAAGCTTTACCTGGGAGAGGTGTTTAAATGATGAGGCTTTTCAGAGGGGGCTGATCCAGCGTGTGTGAACAGAGATTCAGAGTCTGATCCCTAGATCAGTCCCCTACTTGTATTAGCGTAGTCCTGGTTGTGGCTGAATGGATTCTCTGAAGAGGGAAGCTCTACCTCCATGTGAGTGACTCAAAGCAGCAGGTTGTGGAATCTAAGGGACAGAAGGAAGGCAGGCTTGCTGTTGTTCCTTGTCTGCTCTGCCATAGACTGTTTCTCTCTTCCACGGCCTCCAACAGGCTGCCCTGCTGGGAGCCAGGTGACTAGACTGAAACTGCTACAGACTGTGAGCTGTTGAGCCTTTCCCTCTTTAACTTTGAGTGTCAGGCATTTTGTCTCAGCGTCTAGGAAAGTAACTATAAGACAGTGCCTCTTGCCATTCCAATAGATACTTTAAGAATATACCTAAAGCCAACCCCAACTATTTTACAAAACTAAGACTTAGTGCACTTTTATTATGCAAACACTCCAGAGGACAGCAGAGATAAAAAGGCTTATAGGTTTTGTGTTAATATTAACACACTTCCTTCCCTTCTTGAAAAGATTCACTCCTCATAATTGGTGCTCAAATATTAATGCCCGAACAATCTCTAGTATTTTGTATAATTTAAAAAATCTAGTTATTTATTATATAACAGATCCTTTCCAAGGACCCAGCCTGTGTGCATTGTCCTTGGTGCTGTGTGCATAACAGAAAAGTTGAAGCACTGTCTCCTTCTCCTCTGAAGCTCATCATTCAAAGAAAATTTTTTTTAAAAGAAATAATTGCAAAATGTGAAAGGCTATGAGGAAGTGGCAGTATGTTTTGATAGTGAACAAGACTGGCCCTTTCAGGACATTCAAAGGGCTGATGGATGTGAAGAGCTGGAAAGAGAAGTGAGATGCAGACAAGACTAATCAGTCCTGAATTTATTTGATTTATTGTATGATTTGAAGACAACATTTTAAAAATAACCTACCTATGTAGAGGATAGATCTAGAGGGAAAATATGAGGCATGAAGAGACCCCACTAAGGACTCTAAAATCATTCCTGGGAGATTTGATTATGTCTTGGTTCAGGGTAAAAAAGAAAGAAGTGAATTTAGAGTATGTATTCATATGATTGGTACTGCTTGTTATGAACAGGAGAAAGATTGGGTCTAACAACATATTTTATTTGGAATTTCTTTTAAGTGACATCAAATGTTATTGTGGGAAGGACGAGGGGGAATTTAGTTGAGGGCAGTTCCTCAGATTGGTTTCAGCCTGGTATATTTGTCTGCCATCCAAGTACTAACCAGGCCTGGCCCTGCTTAGCTTCTGAGACAGGCACATTCAGGGTTCAGGGTGGTCTGGCCTGGACCATCTATCACTCTTGGCAGGCTCAGGAAGGTACCAAGTGAAATGTCAGGTAGAGAACTGGATGCACAACAGGAAGGAAGGTTCAGCTTGAAGTTTAAACTTGGGAATCAAGAGCAAAAGGCTGGGATCTGGGAGTGGAATGAGATTACCTCAGGGGTGTAGAAAGAGTGACAAAAGAACTAGAGAAACACCAGTATTTACTGTTTTGACAGAACAAGCTAAAAACAGCAAGTGATGTGACCAAGGAGAAGCCAACCATAGCTGTAGCAGGAGAGAATTTAATGTTATCTCGAAAAAACAGAGATTCAATTCTTTGAGTTGGAAGGGAGTGCTCAACACCACGGAGTGCTTCTGCGAGAGCTGCTGAGGGACAGCTCGAGAGTGTTCTGCAGGTTCACAAATAAGGAAGCCATCTGCAGCGTGATAAGGGTGAACCCGGCAGAGCACGTGAGCTGCAGCACCCTGGAGCTGCCTGGCGAGTGAATAGAAAGCGCAGAGAACAAAGCCTGGAATGCCAGGAGCTATCTGTGAACAATGCGGGCAGCCTGTCTGTTCAGCATCTGTGGAAAGGTCGCGCAGCAGGTGACAGAGCCGGGTAGGCAGGCGCAATAGCAGATTGCAGGAGAATGTGACCGGACAGCCAAGGAGTTAGTGTGCGCAGTGCTCGTTGTCGACATGTAATCTCCACAAGCCACTTTTCTACTTCCTCCAGGTGAATGGTTTAGGCTCCCTGTACCTCAGTTTTCCCACCTATAAAACAGGAAGAGTATATCTCGCTGAAAGGCTGGCTGTGAGAATATCAAGTGCTTCAGGTAGTGTCTATCCTATCACAATATTAACTAACCAGCAGATTTTTAAATTACTAGTAGTATTATATATTATTCGGTTGTATATTAATTTATAATATTATAAAAGTACTGGTATAGACATTAAAATATTCATGATATTAAAGCAAAGATTATTTCATGTACATTATAGCCACTGGATAGCTTAGCCCTGGACAGGAAGGGGTATGAAAGAAGTTTGCGGGTACTAGCCTCTCCATTATCCCCTTCCCTGATGCCCACCCAACATCTATCCCACTTTTTATCCCTACGAACTTGCTTATATCACTCGATAAATTATAAAGTTAGTAACAGAGCCCTCCTACTGCCTCTTGAAAACCCACAGAACCTAGTTTTAGAAATAGTGGTGATGGTTACACAACAATGTAAATGCACTTTGTTCCGTGGAATTATGCACTGAAAATGCTTAAAATGTTAAACCTAATGTTATTTACATTTTACTAGTGCAAAATGATATTTCCTTAGAAAAATGTTAGTGTTTCATGATTTTTAACATCCCCCAAAATGTGTATCTTTAATATACACTCCTTGATGAGTCTGGAAATGAGCACATAATGTATGAAACCATTGTGCTAATCTGCCATCATTCTGTCCACTCCTTGTAAGAGTTTCCTTCTATCTTTTTATTTATCACTATTTGTGTTATCAAAAGAGCATTTAACATGAGCTCTCACTTCTTAGCAGAACTTTAAGTGTGCACTACAGTGTTGTCAACTACAAGCACCATGTTGAACAGCAGGTCCAAAGCACGCGGCTGCTGGGTGACGAATCCCTCCCCGGGTTTTCCCCTTTTGCCCAGTCCTTAGAAACCCGCACTCTCCTTCTGCTCCTGTGAGTTTGATCGTTTAGAAGCAGCTTAGCAGTAGTTCGTATGATTTGCCCTCCTCTGTCTGGCATGTTTCACTTAGCATAATGTCGTCCGGGTTGTTCCATGTCGCTGGAAAAGGCAGGATCTCCTTCAAAGGACGCTGCTGTTAACCTTGCTTCTGACAATACCAGGTGACCTCAGGGAAGTCATTTCAAAATTACTTTGGAAGTCATTTTACTCATGTATAAAAGAAAGCTAGATGGTTATTTCTTGAATTCGTGTAACTGTAAATGTAACTTAGAGAATTGTAGTGAAATAAGTGCATGGAAAAGATCAGGTGTACCAGGAACAGATTTGATTTTGAATAAGAATAATCTTCGATGATACTTTTGCATAAGATGCAGATATACACATTTATATACTTGTGTCTATTTCATAAACCTTACAAACAAAATTATGGTTTGTAATTGTTAATGATATTAGACCTTACTGTGTAGAGCTGGAGATATAGTAGGTACCAAATATATAATTTTAAAAACTTAACTAAATTTAAATTATATGTTTAGGTGTTCAATTGTATTAGTAATATTTTAAGTATTCAGTCACCTGGGGCAGATATAAAAACACTTTTATAATTACAGAAAATTCTGTACAATAATGCTGCTATAGCTTTTCTTCATAGGCCAGATATATATGGCATCTAACTATCTATCTATCTATCCATCTATCTGTCTATCATCTGTCTGTCTGTCTGTCTGTCTCAGGAAATCTTCCATGAGTTTTTCTTTTCCAAGCTTTATCATTCATAAAATGCCAGTAAATACTCTAAGCTGGAGCATACACCACAGTCTGTGCTGAGAAATAAAGGTCACCAGGAAATTGTCTTGTCTAATTTAAATTTTTGTAGGAGTCGCACCTAAAAAGTATATCTTTAAACTGAATTTTCTATGGAAATTCTCCCAGAAGTGTTACTCTTTAATTTGAAGCATTTTTTCAAGGACTTTTTTTTCATTGAGTTACATCTATAAAACAGAATATAAAATCCTGAAGTTCTACACGAGGAAGCCAGCAGTTGAAGAACTAGTGTTGTCGTCCTGTATGCATTTGGAAGTCGGCTCTGTAAGCACAGGGATCAGACATAATCTCATTTGGTTTACGATATGACAGAAGCCAGTCATGGTTTAATTAATTCAGGGTTGTTTTCATTTTGGTTGGATGGGACAGATCTGTTAAAAGAAACAACGTATAAATAAAGAATCTCCAGAAAAGGATGTTGAATCTTGGGGTGGGGTGGGAGGACAAGAAGTGAGGTCTGCACAAAATCATCTTTTCATGAGAGACACAAACTGGCTGTGGACAGATGCTTGTAAGACCCCAGCTTTGTTGGAGAGGACAGCTTTATAAATAGATGCACGGTAACAGCAGCCAGCTGTTCAAAATAATTGCCAGGCGATATTTGGTGATGACAACCTGAAGAAACTCATCAATGCAATTATTTCACACCAGATCAGTCCAGCGGATCTGCTGAGCCCTCTTGCCTGTTGTGAGTGAGTGAGACACTCGTTATTATTGAAATGCCAATGTTCCTTGATTATTTTTTCTATCATAAACAATGGCTTCAACACCAATTCTGTTGCTGTATCATTATTAAAAATTTAATTGGGGACAATTAACTCAGTGGGCTAGAATTTCAAACATGTGAAACCAAGGTTCAGTAGATTGTATCTAAAGAAGAACGCGATGTCCCAACACAAAGGTCTTTATTCTTAGCCCTAGTTTACCATTTCAGGAAAATACACCAGCTGGCTACAGGGCTCCCAGACTGAACTTCCGAGGACCAGGAAAAAATCCTCTTCTTAATCTCTTGTTAACTGCATTATGGCATATTGGGAAGAATTTTTAATCAGAGCTTCTGCAAATGCATTCATTTTACAACCGCTAGTGCTCATTGTTATTAATTCATTTCCCTCTATCATCTCCAAAATACTCTAAATTTTCCTCCACCCTCATCCTCACTCTTTTCTCTTTGAAGACCAAGTTTAGTTATATAACTCTTAAGTTTTTACAGTCTCGTGAACTTTTCACATTCTCATAGTCAGGATTTTGGTGATAAAGCATAATGTTACTGATTACCATCTTCATAAGCCTTTTCCTGTGTCATTTGCAAATAGGCTTTTATGTAGGGTTTGAATAAGTATTTATAGCAGTTTCGCCTCACTTTTGATGATATGGCAGGCCTTAGGACGCCACAGGCAGGAGCATATATTTGAGGGTAAAGTATAAAGGTAACTTATCCATCAGTTATTAATTTAGTGACAAGTGTATGTGCATAGGCACAAAACAGGGTTCTAAGGAGAAGCGCTACTGACGAAAAGAAGTAAGCAGATATTTTCCACTTGAAATTGTGCAAAAGCCAGGGGTGTTCACGTTTTCCAGTGATGCTGAAATGATACATTTATTTGTAGTCCGAGTCTATCTTGCTCTTACTATTACCTCTGCTTCCAAGTGCTGTTTTTTTCATACATGGTTTTAACTTGGGGAACTTTAAGGAGATAAATATTTCCTAACACTTGGGCAAAACACTGTGCTAGTGGGAGGTAGATGCAAGGCTAAAGTGATGAAGCTAAAAAGGCAAAAAGCTAAAAAGTGATCCTTTGCCTTTTAAAGAAGCTCTAAGGTAGGTTAAGCTGTTTAGAAGACATAGCTATGACATTGATTCTTATCCTTCTACCTTCTGATTGAGGCAGTCCTAATTAGAAGGCAGTGGACTTTTTATTGACGTTTTCAGTGTTTGACTGTAAATTTGTATGAAAATTCAAATGATATAGAGCATATCTATTTTCTCTTATGATATATATGTATCAAATATACTTACAATATGATTACTAAATGATACCATCATGGTTAAAATATTAATAGGATGATGAATAATTATTTTAATTATGTTTTCTACTGTCGATAATATTTTTTGTTATTTCTATTATAGTTGAAAAAATAATTGTAAAGTTATTATTCTTATCATCACACCTCCTTGTCTTCCAAATTTTGAAAATTTGATATTTTTCCAAAAATGTCATTATTTGTACACGGTCAAGATTTAAATGATTTTTATTCTGTCCTACAGCCATGAGTCCACAGTTGCTTAGTTTTTGTTCTATACTTACTATGATTTAGTGCTAATCAGTAGCATTTTTATTTTGATACATTATTTATTTACTGGATTTTATTACAGAGTGATTGTTTTCAGTAAGTTTCATCAGGTTAGTAGTCCTTGTACTCTTACAATGTTGAGAACATTAATCTATTGAATTCATGTTTAAAAGAACAATAAGAATGGCTTAAGAATTCCTTTTTTCAAGAGATCTTGGATTGTGGCCAACCTGGCTTTGCCTTATGGACTCAAGCAATTCTTCTGCCCCAGCCTCCCAAGTGTACCAGACTGCAGACATTGGCCATTATGTTGGCCTTTCTACAGTTCTTTGATTTCAGGGGCCAGGATGTAGCTCAGTGCAGATGCAAGATCCTGAATTTGATCCCTGGTATCAGAAAAAAAAATTGTTCGATCTTAGTTTTAATCAGCTCTTTATAGACATTTTTGTCCTGTCTTCTGAAAGTGAGTTTTCTAGGATTTATAATTTTTCCTGCTCACATTTTTATAATTATTCACAAAATTATCTTCAAAATCTATGTCTGATTTGATGTGTACTGTATGTGTTTCATTTAACAGATTCAGATGTTTATTTCAGAAGTTTCTCTTATTGCTTCTATTCATTACATTTTGCTAAATTTCCAGGTTGGGCTCTGATCTGCCACTGTCTCACCTCAGCCTCACGGACTGCAGGAATACAGGCATGTGCACAGTGACTAGCTTTTCTCTGTCTCTTGAGGAGTGTGATCTTAGTTACAATCCACACCTAACGTGTTTACTAGAAGTTTTTTAGCTTTTGATTTTTCATTTTTCATGTTTTTGTTTCCTTATGCCTTTTTCTATCTCTTTATTTTTAAGTCAGTTGTGCTGTTTTTCTGTTCTTATTACTTCCATTTCTTTGATGTTGTCTCTTTTGCTTTCTATTTTAACCTTCCTTCTTTCCTCTTTTCTTTCTGAGTCATCATCTTGTTTCAAAATTCTATCTGAAATATCAGAGAATGTTTTCTCAATTCACTTTGATTACAGGTGTATTGCTTTTCCTTCTGCATTCTCTCTTCCTTATGATGCTAGTATGATGCTAGATGATGATTATTTTTAATGAATATGATCCTTTTCACCTCCACTATCAGCCCCATCATCATGTCCAGCTAACTTTGTACAAGTTTCTTACCATGTACAGGCACCGGGCTGAATGTTATGTATATTATCTCAGTCCTTATCTCCACCTGGTTAGTTCTGCACTATTCCTTTGCCATCAGGCACATAGTACTGTAGTATTTAGCTAAGTCAGCCCTTAGAAGTCTGACACTGAAGCCCCAAATCTTCATCACTAAGTTATGTTCTTTTCATAATTAATAAAAAATGGCAGGATGTTCCATAAAACCCTCATATTTATTCCCACTAGATATTCCACGATTAAAGTATTTGGTGGTTAAAGAAGTGAAAGATGTATGGGAATATTTTAGATTACTAGGGAAAATAAATCAAAATTTCACTTCTCTCCAAAAAAGATTTTGGCAGGAATGAACAGACAATTAACAACCCTTGCTTACTCTTTGGATATGAAACAGTATAGCCACTATGGAAAAGCTATGAAGTTTCCTTGAAAAATTCAGTCTAGCAATCCTCCTTCTTGGTATATGTCCCAAAGTGTTGATATTAGGATCTTGAAGAGATGTTCACACTGTCATGTTCATAACAGCTTATTGACACCAGCCAAGACACATGGAACAAATGGTATCCAAAAACAGGTGAAAGAATAAAGAAAATATGGCATATGCTTGTTGGAAGATTATTTAGCCTTAAAAGTGGAGGAATTTTTTTCAACAGCATGGATAAATCTACAAGGTAGTTTTCTAAGTTAAAAAAAAGTTGTAAAAAGACAAATATTATGAAATTTTATTTATACAAGGCATATTAAGCACCCCAAGTCACAAAAACAGAGATCACAGTAGCAATTGATAGGAGAGAGGGAGCTGGGGGAAGGGGAAGAAGTATATTGAGTGCATCTGAAACTTCAGTTGTGAGATACATGAGTTCTAGGAATCTGGCTGTTGAGCATTTGGCTTCTAGTTAATAATATGATATTGTACACTTCAAAATTGTGAAAATAATAGATTATGTGTTTTTATGACAAAACATACAAGTAAGCAAAGGGACACAAGGAAACCTTAAGAAGTTTTTGAGTAAATTACTTTGATTTGGTGCTGATAATGAGTGCTTACATGTGTTCAAACTTATCAAATATATATACCTTAAATATATGAAATTATTTTAATATCAATAATATTCAATAAAGCTATTGTATAATTTTTAATATAGAAATACTGTGTGACATTTGTATGTTAGTGAAAAAACATAGGTAAAATTACCAATGCAGTAAACAAATGCCTGAATTATGATTTCAGAAGAGCAAAAGAAAGTACTTTGCAGTGGCTTTTTCTTCCTTTACTTGCTGTCTATCTTCCTTCCTTCCTCCCCCCTCCCTCTCTTCCTTCCTTCTTTCCTTCCTTCCATCCTTCCTTCTCTTTTTCTTTCCTTTCTTCGAATAATACTACCCAAGCACCAGAACCTTCCAATAATATTACCTGAGTACATAGATGGAACAAACCCCAGGCACAGTCCTGGTGTGACTTTCACAGCATTCATCTGTTTTTATTCCCTTCTTTGCCATACAGGACCATAGTAACACATAACAGATGGTACCGTGCCTGCATGGCTATGTGGGACAAAGAGGAGACCTCTGCTCAGGCAGAGACGAATTGAGCTGGGCTTTGAAGAAAAAAATTGCTCTTCATTAGGTTGAAATTCAGGAGCAGCATCCCAGGCAGGGGACTGCCAGGTAAAAGGCAGGACCTGGAAGGAAGTGGTAAGGGGTTGGTGCAGGGTGATCATAGGAAGGAGTGTTATTGGCATTTTGAGAGCAGATTGCAAGGTCCTTTGGGGTCATGGCAAAAAAACACTGTGATAGACTTTAGCAGCATGCATCCTTAGGAAAGAAAGTTTTTTGACAAGAGTTCTTTCTAAACTCTTCAATTAATAAAATAATTTACACTTAAAAACAAATTTCTAAACTAGATGCCAAATAGGGGCCTTAAAACTTAAGTAGGAATCATGGGATTGCACAAATGTCCATTAAGCTTTTGTTAATGTGAAAGCTAATAGTATTTACAGTTGCACAGAAAAGCACTTTCTGGAATGCCTGGAAAATGAACAGCTAACTTCTAGAGGAGCAACTGAGATCTTACACTAGCAGGAATATCCATTTGCAACTCATTGCTGATTGGAATGGTATAGGAAATACAATGGGCCATTAAGATATTTAGTTTAAGGCACTATCTCTTCTAGCTAACATTTGCTGTCAATATAATTACAGTACTTTCGAAGCTATGTGGAAATGTCTAGGATTGTCCTAATCTTCATTATTGACTTATCCTCAGCTCTTCATGTGAATTCCCAAAGAGTGGAGATAAGAATTTCATCAGGTTTACATGACAGTCTCATGAATCCCTGTCTTTTGGCAGAAAGCTGAAGGCATACATTCCTATTTTAATCCACTGCAGCCTTGGGTCTGTGGATGTAGGTTTCCACTCATGGTTCAGGAGCCTTATATCTCCCCAAGAATGGGCTCCAGGGGATCAGGAAACATACTCTATCCGAACAGCCTGTGAAACACAGTGCGTTTCTCCACTGTGCATTTCCACAGTTTTTATTAGTTCCTGAAAGGAGGCATCACCTTCACTCCCCTAGATTTAAGTATCATTAGCAAAGATAAAAGTGTGCCTGACCTTACCCTTTCCTATTTCAAGCACAGTGGAAAGCAGGTCTTTGCCTGGCTTTACAGCGGAGGCACCTCACGTAAGAACTACTACTTAACTTAATGGAAAATTTGAAATGTAATGAAAGGAACACCTTAGCTTTAGCTCAAAGCCTTTCCCTCAAGCTTGGGATGGGTGCTCCCAAATCCCTAAGAACCTATCTCTGGAAAAAGGAATTGTTTCAGAAAACAGGGCAGCTCAAAATGAATTGTGTGGTATTCTTTTTAAAACTGATGTAGAGTGATGTGTTTGTGTATCAGAGGATAAAAATGTCTGAATATGTGATAGTGTCCATCTTGAGCCTTTCTAGAGTGAATAAAATAGGTAGCTTCGTTGCAATCTTTCTCAGTGTGGTTTACCATGAAGCCATGGTGTCCCAGGCCCTGGGAAATGGGCTGGCACACTTCTTTTCTTCCCTTCCCCTTCATAACATCTGTTTAGAGTTGCTTGAACTCTGCTTCTAGGAATTCCAGCTCCATGAGTGATCTATTAACTTTATTTTGTTCCGGGAATGTCTAAATGTTTTGGTTATAAATTCCTGCAGCTCATTTAACCTTTGTAGGATGCTTATGGTCCTCTGAGAATTTTTTAAATGTGGGAGCCCAGTGCGATAAACAGACTTAAATGTTATCCCGATCCTCACCGAGGCTGTGACATCTTTTGAAAGACCACAGTTTTGAGCTCTGGACTTACTAAGTGACCCTCTGGGTCATTTTAGTTTCTGACATTTATGACAAATTCTGAAAATCCAACTATTGATGTTCATTTGTAGAAAACATGCATTTTAAAGTCACTAGTCTGACATTATATGTCCATTCAACATGTCAGATTTTTATAATATTGCTTTCATCTGATTTTGGCTACTATCAAGTCAATATTCCACTGGTGCTATTTCCCTTACATATTAAATGATAGAACATTACATCAAAATGAAGTCTTTCCTCTTTTATAAATATTATGACCTATTTTATAAAAGTCACAATGTGGCCTTTAAAAAATTCTTTTAATTTGAGGATTAAAAAATAATTTTAGTGGTCCTAATAAGTCTCTATTCTGTGTGACCATTTGTGCATATCATTTTATCATCAGTATGAGCCAGGAATCCGGTCTGTGTTTCTCTGCATCCCTTTTGTGTGATTATCTCTCATCTATGACATACAGCAGTAAGTTAAGTTATGAGTCTGAACATCTTCCCTCTGATAATTAGACCTAATTGCTGGGATTAATGCATCTGTGTTGCATTAAGCTTATTTTTGGATGGACTTCCAGAAATTATTGACATGTTATTTAAAAACACCTAAACATACTCATACTCATAAGTGAAATAAATAGGTCACAGATGTGTAAATATGCTATCTTTTCTCTAGTATGAGAATCTGAATATGTAAATGAGTTCTAGAATGTGTGATAAATATTGTGAAATAGAAAATATTAAAAAAAGAAAAGGGTAGAGGTAAGTAACAAGGGGAAAGAAAAGATATGGAAGAAACAAAGCTTTTGTATTTAGGGGGTGGGGTTAGAGGGTGGGTGGGGGAATGGGAAAAAATGAGAATTAAGTTGTGTCGTATACTGGTACAAATTCTTAATGTTGAGTGTGATCATGATGTATACATCAAAGGTATCAATAAAGAATTCAATTAAAAAAATCTGAACGTAGAAATCAGTCAACTTTTTTTGCTGAAGTGGTTTAGGGGAGAAAATCCAAGCTGGGCCAGAAAGCAATGCAACAAGCCTACATTGAGGTATTAGAAGAGTACAGAACCAGCTGCAGAGACCCCAAACTGGGATTGTCTGAGGATAAATAAGAAGCACGGCTTTAATAATTACAAGTCAGAGGATAAATACAATGCAAAAAACTATAGGAAGAAAGAGTAAAAAAAAAATTTGCTTCAATGCAGGTTATAGTTATCAGAATCTCTCATTCTAAAATTGGCAATTAAAGAGAAAAATGTTAGCTTTTACTGCTGTTTTTCTCTGAGGAAATAAAGTTCATCTTAGTTGATGGGAACAAAGTTTTGTTCATAGAAGAAAGACAGGTAATAATTCCATCTACAGCCAACAATAGAAAACCTGACATTTTGTAAAACCCAGTATAATAATTTATTCAGAAAGTATCATCAGTGGACACTACAATCATTATGGGGAACCAGCTAGGGGAATAGGTGATTCGCACCCTGCCAAAGTGTCAGTTCACAGACTCCTTGCCAATTGTGGTGGGAAAAGTGTAGCTTCACAATAGAGACATCTGGCTTTCTCCACCCCAGCCAGGCAGTCAGATAGTGGGAGAGATCACACGGCGTACTCTCTGATGTGAGGCAATTCAAAGCATACATCGTCATGTGTAAATTATTCTTCAGAGCATTTTTAGCCAGAACCCAATCAGTGCTTTAAAGATAGGCTACACAATTTATATAAAATAAAAAGATGGAAAAGGATGTTAAGTAAGAACACTACAAAATATCCAGAGATATTAAGAATGTAGTGCAATTTAAAACAGAACTGGCCTTGTTTGAAC
>PVIR01011614.1:20777-46735 GCA_004026965.1 Petromus typicus
AAAAAAAAAAAAAAAAAAAAAAAAAAAAAAAAAAAAAAAAAAAAAAAAAAAAAAAAAAAAGGCTGGAGGGCTATTCTTGTAAATAGAAATACACCAGAGATAAAATATCCAAATTACTACTTGGAAATGCATTGATCTTGTGTTTTTTAAGCAATAAAATATATTTCATGAACTAGTGGGGAAAAACTGAATATGGATCATTCATGATATTATGAACTTGTTAGTTTTTTTTGATATGATAATAGCATATCATGCCTTATAAATGAAAATATCTTTATTTTTGTGGGAGAAAACACGATGAAGCATCTTGATATCTTTTACGGATTTTCACATAGTTATTTAAAATATATGTAAACATTGTTACATTAAGCAAATGTGGCAAAAGTTAGCAGTTATTGAATTTAGACATTGGGCATATGGATATTCATTGTTCATTTGAACATTTCAGTGTTCAAAAATATGTAATACAAATTGGGAACAAAAGGAAAACGGCATCTGTGTTTTGTATTATTTTATTTGTGTATCTGTATGTAATTAATCTGTATAAATTCAATAAAAGTCCTTGTACATTCATTCGCTGCTCCATTGTAGGGGGTTGGTGGATCCCCAAATCAACTTGTGCCAGTTAATTCTGGATGGAACTGTCCTTCCTCTAAAATCTGAAGCACATGAGCAGAATTTATGTGGTGTCAGCAGCATGATGGATGCTCTCAATACTACGGAGGAATTACAGACATATGTTGCAACCACAGCTGCATAGACTGCCACGAGATGAGGAAGAACAGGGCACCACAGTGAAACACAGGATGAAAGTGAGGATCAGAAATCCAAGAGCGGGCAAACATTGTTGTATATAAAGGGAATTAACAGAATGGAGAGCATAAGGAGGCAGGATGTATGGAAGCCATGTGGCATAAGAATGTGCCATATGGTGTTGGAAGGTGGCAGAGAAAGGGCAAGTACCCTGAAGAGATAATGAAGGTAACATCACATTGATGAGGGCTGGATGGGGGTCAGCACAGCATAAGTTGGTGGAGTTCCTCCCACAGAATGATGAGAAATAATTTAAAGCTAATAGGATCGCAAAAATAAAGGAATTAACTTGAGTTGGGGAGTGAGGCAATTTTGAGGTTAGGAAAGGTCAAATGATTTGGAGTCAAGTCAGCATGGAATAGTGAAAGTAGTGTAAACACTGGAGTCAGGTGAACCTTATTTGAAATTCTGGCTCTCTTGTTTTCTACCTGCATAACCTTGGCCAGATCACTCGGGGTCTCAATTTCATCTCAAAATTTGTGTCAGAATTTTGAATAGAAATAAGCAAGTAAAAACAGGTGAACAATGAACTTTGAGTTTTACTCAGAGAATTGATCAAACAGTAATGCCAAAAGTAAGTTGATTACATGTGTTAATTCAGTTATGTACATTATGAATACCTAAATATCAGTACAGAGAAGATTATGCAGTATTATTATTCCTCTCTCATCAGGGGAGGGAGTACAGTTCCCTGGAGCAGAAGACAATCATTAAATGTAGGACTCACATAGGCAGGGTCCCTTAAATTGACCTCATTTATCATTCATTCATTCACTCTTTTATTCATTTACTCAGTAATTCACCCTTTGAAGGCATACACATATTAGACACTACGCTAGGCACATACACTAGACACTATGCTAGACACTGGCTTTATAATAAATATGTATGATGTCTATTCTTCAGGAATCTATGTTTTGTGGTTTATGTATCCCTTCCAAAAATGCTTGACTGTCTTCTAGATAGTCTTTTTTGGCATCTCTCTCTCTCTTTTTTGTGCCAGGGATAGAACTTAGGACCTTGTTCCTGCAAGGTAGGCACAGTGACCCTGAGCTAAATCCCCAGACCAATTTTTTTTCAGAACCAGTGATCAAACTCAGGAGGTCCCACTTGCCAGGCAGGTGATGCTTTACCTCTAGCTCACTCCATTCCTAAAACTATCCTCACAGACTATTCTTTTTAGATTTTGCTTTCAGGGAAATAAAGGCTTAGAAAGTATTTGAAGTGGTGCTGCAAAAAGATATAAAATGAATAAATTCTGTTAATACTATTTAGAAACTTGTAACCTATTAAATAAGTAAGAACACAGAAATGACAAATTCAGGGTAAAATTTAATATTTCAGATGAATTATACATAAAGCTCAAAAAAAGGAAAAATCATATATTCAACCCGATGTACTAGAAGGAAAAATGAAGTAGGGAAAAGCTTATTAGAAAAAGTAGTATTGGAGAAGATTATCATAGCTGGACGGAAGTGCAAGGAATTAGGTGTTTATTAGTTTTTATTGGCTACTAAAACAAATTACCATCAACTGGATGGTTTTAAACCATCAACATTTATTGTCTCACAGTTGAGGAGAGCAGAAGTCTGATGTGTTGACAGGTTTGTTGACTTCTGGAGACTTGAAAGAGGACCAGTTCAGACCTTGTTCTGAACTTCTGCTACCTGCTGGAAGCCCCCAGAGTTTGCTGGCTTGTAGACCTATTATTCCAATCTCTTCTCATCACACAACACTTTTACTGGTGTGTATCTGGGTTCCTCTCCTCTTTGCATAAGAACATGATCTCTTTGGATACAGGGCTCACACTAGTCCTAACGAGAGCTGTAAAAACCCACTGAGTTCACATTCCAAGGTTCCAGATGAGCATTAGAGTTTTGGGAGACACTGAGAAGGGAGATCAAAGTGAAAAGGAAAAGCATAGTCAAGTGACATTCAGGGATATGTTCACAGAAAAAGTAATCCTCTGCTCTTATGTGGAG
Organism: Petromus typicus; assembly: GCA_004026965.1. Taxonomy (NCBI): domain Eukaryota; kingdom Metazoa; phylum Chordata; class Mammalia; order Rodentia; family Petromuridae; genus Petromus; species Petromus typicus. The sequence goes on from PVIR01011614.1 coordinate 23,573, forward strand.
AAGACACAAAATATGAGAAAAGAGTGTGAGGAATGGCCCAAAGATACTCTTTCTCAGTCAAAGCTCCTGTAACATTTTCTGTGAACTTTTTTTTTAACTTCTGTAATGCAAAATGGTTGATTATCTTTTGTTAATATGGAATGAAAATTGCTCACATGATTTACAAGAGCTTTGTGTACATTTCATCTGTCTTTTCTCATTGCTTTTCTGTGTCTCTCTTCCTTTCCCTCTTCTTCCTCCCCTGTGCTCCTTCCTATTTGAACATTTTCTTCCTATTTTGCAAAATGTATTTTATATTTTGCTCCTTATTTACACTTTCAGTGAGAAAATAGGATATTTATATATGTGTATCAGATTTATTTCACTTAAGAGCCTCATCTCTAGGTACATTATTTAGCTGTGAATGCTGCAGGTTTATCCTTCTTTATGGCTAAATAATACTCCATTGTATAATGAAACCCCACATCTTCTTCATCTGCTCATCAATTGATGGACATTTGGGTTGTTTCCAGGATTTAGCTATTATAAATTATGATGCTATAAACATGTGCATATGCCACTGTGGTGTGATGCTTTTAATTCTTTGGAAAGATACCCAAAAGGAGGATATCCAGGTCAAATGAAACTTTTGGTTGTAGTTTTTAAGAAATCTCCAAAATGATTTCCACAGTAGTTGCACCAGTTTATACTCCCACCTACAGTTGAGAAACATTCATTTATCACCACAGTCCTACCAGAATTTTTTATTGGTTGATTTGTTGGTACTAGGCATTCTTTCTGGAATGATAAGGAATTTTAGCATTATTTCAATTGCATCTTTCAAGTGACCAATGATGTTGAACATTTTTGCCTATCTTTATTTGTCATTTGAACTTCATTGTAGAAGTGTAAATTCACATCATATGACCATTTTTGGATTGGGTCTTTAAATTTGAGAGGTTCAATATTTTCAGTTCTTTATATGTTCTAGATATCAGTCTAGATACTAGCTTAGATATTAGTCTGAAGAACAGCTGGAAAAATAATTTTTCCCAGTATGTTCATTGTTTCTTTACTCTGTTGATGATTTCTTTTAATGTGCAAAATATTTTTAGTAAGTTAAGATCTCAGGTGCTGATTATTTATAATATTTAATGAGCTGTTAGGGTTTTGTTCATAAAGTCTTACCTACACCTATGTCTTCATAACAGAAGTTGCAGAAATCTAGAAGATATAAGCACCATTTTCAAGAAACTTTGTTCTAAAAAGATGGAAAACAGATAAACAGATTCCTAGATATGTATAAATAACCAAACTGAATCATGAAGATATAAAAATTTTAAATAATCCAATAACAGTCAATGAAACTGAAGAAGTAACTAAAAACCTACCAACAAAGAAAAGCTCATACCCTAATGGGTTCAGTAATGAACTCTACATTAGATATCATTAGAGATCTAATGCCACTGATCCTCAGACTCTAATGAAATTGAAAGGGAAGCAATACTCCCAAAGTCATTCCTAGAAGCAAGTATTACCCTAATATCAAAATCAGAGAAGCATCCAACCAAAAAAAAAAAAAAAAAAGAGAGAGAACTACAGGACAATCTCCATAATAAATGTACATGCAAAATCTTTCATAAGATATTGGCAAGCAGAATGCAGAAAACTGTCAAGAAGACTGTATATCACTACCAAGTAGAATTCATCCCAGGGAGGCAGGGATGGCGCAACACACACACAAATCAATAAATGTAGTATACCATATCAACAAAGCCAAGAACAAGAATCACATGTCATCCCAATAGATGCAGAAAAGGCATTTGACCAAGTCCAACACCCTATGATAAAACCTCATGATAAAACCCTATAGGAAATTGGAATAGACGGCCTTCACTTCAATCTGATACACCAATTGCCAGCATCGTATTAAATGGTCAGACACTAAAAGCCTTCATTCTAAAATCAGGAATAAAAAAATATCTACTATCACCACTGTTTTTTTGGTGAATTCTTATCTGAAAAGTTATCTTTTGAGCTGGCTTCTTTCTACATTTTTGTCTTAGTTTTTTGAGATAGAGTTTAACAGGGTTGTCCAGGCTGGTCTTGAATGCTTTATGTAGTCAGGGACTGGCCCCATGGTACTTAATCTGTTGAAAATATTAGATGATCGTGATTTAAAGTAGCATGAATTTTCAAGGTCACTAATATTTATGCAGCCATCTTATCACAGAGAGGAAGGGAAGGTACTTCTTAATAGGTTTCACTGAAGTGTTTCCTTTAACTAGATTGCTTAGAGCTAAAAGCTTATTGGGGAATCATGTAAATTATATTTCTATAAATTATGTGCTGCTATGTGTTTGTTATGTTGGTTCTTCTTAACTATTTACTAAGCACACACAACTTACTTATTGAAGATGTTAGTCACCCTCAGTCCTTAGCTAACACACACACACACAAACACACACACACACACACATGTGAATGAAAAGGTCACTGGTTTGGGGTCCATTTATGTAAGGAAAAAGAGGATAGAAATGGTGAAAATTCAAGTGTACCTCAAATATTTCTTAAATACTTTTTGGTTTTCTATCAAAAAAAGACCAGTAAGATTCTGAGAATGCCTGAGATTCAACTTCCTCCTACTCGTTGCCACTCCTATCACAGAAGAAAACATCCAGGAGCATATTCTGACTGTGCCGAGAGAGAGCTGGTGTGGCTTAAACACTTTCCTATTGCTGACTGGGATGCCGACCTATCACTACTGCATCTCGTAAAGCTCCAAAGGCGTTCTGTGCTCCTCGACTTAATAGAAGAATTTAACAATCCAGACTGCTATCCTGGTGTTTTCTAGTTGCTCAGGGCTGCTTGTCAGCAGCTCATTTGGCAACCCGGTAGGAGAGGTTAATTAGCAGGAAGAGTTGAAGAGTGCTACCCAGAGGGAGCAGGAGTGCTGTGCCCACTGGGAGCCTGGAAGACAAACAAAGAAGTTGGGAAGTATTTATTTTCTCTGTTGGGGAATCTTTTTCTCCACGGGACTTGAGTTCAAACAGGGGCCAGCACCTTGTTGCCTCCACATGAGAGGCACAGAATCAAAGTGCCCTGGAAATGAATGATGGTTAGAAAAGGGATCAGAGGTTTGACTAGCAGTCAGGAAGCCAAAAAGGTTTTGTTGCTCTCCATAGTAAAAGGCTATTGATTGCTGCAAGTAAGAGCTTACTGTTTCCTGAAGTTTAAGTTTATTCAGTCTTTTGCCCTTTGAGAGTCCCTTGCTGTTAAGAAGTACTATGGAATTTAGCACTTGTTTAATATAAAATGAATTATTTGTGATCAGTCATGACCACTCTCTCAAACTATAAGTCTGTGGCCAAGGATACTTTGCATAATATAGATTTTGCTGAGCAGCCATCTTGGGAAGATTCTTAGCACTCAGGCTGGCACGTGCATTGTCGTATCCTTGCAACTGATTGACTGGGCATCTGTACAGCAGCAGCTTCCTCTTACTGTGTGAAAAGTCACTATAGGGCCAAGGGTTTGATCCCTGGTAACCATGTACAACAAGTCTGAATGTGGAGACTCATGCCCACTAGCAATCAGAACCATATACCACAGTGCCAGGCATGGTGGCTCATGCCTGTAATCCCAGATCTTGGGAGGCAGAGACAGGAGGATTGCTTGTGAGTTCAAGGCTAAGCTCAAGGCCAGCCTGAGCTACAAAAGCAAAATGCTGTCTCAAAAACAAAAATTACTACGGATGTTGTAAACTGGACCACAGAGGCAGCAGCAGCAACAGGACATTCATATTTTCTGAACAAATAGTGTCAGTTAGGTTTGCAGCCCCTGATATGTGTACCAGTGTTATGGCAGGAAGGGCGGTTAATTGTGTCGGTGTTTTATAGCTCTTTACTAAAGTTCAGGGCATTCACGGTGTTAACCAGAAAGAGCTGTGAAGACTGTGTATAGCTTACTCTTTTCAGTTTGTAGCTTGTTAGATAATACTCTTTAATATTTTGACAGTGTATGTACAGTCTTTACATATTTTTCTCAGTTTTTAATGTTTGCTTTATCAAATTGGAATGTGTCTTCTTTTTAGTCTGTTAATGGGTCATTTTTAGAATGTTGTCATTTTTAGAACTATACTGAATTAGAATTCTATACTAAATGATATGAGAAATTTTATTGCTATCACTTTTCTTTACAATTGCTATCTTTGTTTTTGTTTACACGATTTAAATCAGGATGACAAAATTAATGATTTGACACTGTGCATTTTGTTTTCTAGATTAATGACTGGTATTTATTATATCAGAAATCATCATTGGGATTTAAATATGTTCATCCAGTTTTACCACTCACTTTTAACCTCATAAAACTGTCACGATTTTAGAATTGTCATTTTTTCCTCCATCAGCTAGAACACATCTCCGACTAACAGTCTGAGAAGAGTTATGTGGGTGGCATGCTGTCTGTGTCCTGACAGGTCTCAGAACACACCTGTCTACTGTCGTTACTGCGGGAATCACGGGGGGCAGATCCTTGGAACAAGCCCTCTTTGCTCAGAGCTCTGTAGGAGATTACTAAGCCCAACAGCAATCTGCTTCAGGTGTTTAATGACAGTCAAGATTTCTCTCTACCTGATTACTCAGACCACTTTATAATTTATTTTTTTTTAAAGCATTAGCAAGGGAAAAACTAATTTTGGACCACAGTCCTTTTCAACCCGCCTCCTGACACTTATCTCAGGGAAGTTTTCTTTCTCTTTTACTATTTCCATTTCATTATGTGACCTGATAGCTGTTAACAAAGTTACTATTTTGTATAAATGGAATCTCCTGAATCTGTATTTTGAGCAGTGTAATGTTTACCCATTCGCTACTATCTTCTAGAAATATGTAAGTTTACTTTCTACTTTCACAATTTGATTTTCTTTAGAATTTATTCAGCTACTGACTCTCTTCATCTTGGAATTTAGGAATTATTAAAAATAAACTTTTGTATGTTAGTCTTATTTTTCAAATAGATCTATTGCCCATTTTGCTCTAGGAGAATCACAATGGATCACGATGAAGTAGATGAGAAACTTCGTTAGCTCTTGGTACAAGGGTGTGTGTGTGACCTTTAGGTTTAGATGAGGGGAGATTACAGTAAGATGTTCAGAGAGACCGCAGTCTTGGGAGAGGGAACCTAGGCAGGCAGTATCCCGGCAGGGAGCCCTGCTGTTTGCTGTACTGTTTATCTGCTCAGGACCAGCCTGTTCTCCTGCCATCTTCTCTGGGTTGTAGGTGCCTGAGCCAGAGTCCAGCCTGCAGCTCAGCCCTAACTTTTGCTTATGGTGATTGTGTGTGTAAATCTACCTGACTTAGAAAGTAAAACACCTGCCCTCAGCTACAATCTCTGCATGAGTCTAGGCACTGAAAGACTACAGAGGCTGCTTGTAGCTTATCCTTCTCAGTTTCTAGCTGATGAATCATTTTTAAATCAGATTTTTGTATAAAAAGGTCACAATATTGATGACACAAACTCATTACCACTCCCACGTATTATTTATTGAAAAGTCAAGTTTATCTCAGAATCTTGTGTTTCATCTGGTAAACCTTAACATGAGCTGACTTTCTTTTATAGGACTATGTGGCACTGTCCTCCAGGCCTCCATGCTCTCTCTCTGGTGGAAATCTTGATATTTCATGGCAACAAGACATTCACATTAACATAGAGCATTAGGTTATAACAGAACAAGGGAAGATTTTCCACTATTTTTACACACCGATGGTAATTTCTATAGGATTCTAAAAGGATTTAGGTGTATGACCAGGAGGTGAAGGAATGATTTTGATAGAAATAAAGAAAAAGTACATGTCTGTGCTTACATTATCATTGCATTTAAAAAGTTTTGCCATGTCTAATTCAACGTTTTAGAATTCCTGTGCCTTGCCGTGTAGTGGCCTATTTAAAAATAGTTGTTAAATAGAATAGGACAGAATGAGTTATGTGATTGGATAAACTGGGTCATCTCCGGCTGTAAGCGACTTCACAGACTGAGAAGAATGGCTTTCCCCAAACTCTCTCCATGGAGATTTATTTCCCATCCCCTCACTCTATTCTCTGTTTACTACCTTACTACTTCAGCTCATCTAGTCCTCTGGGAAGTTAATAAACCAAAAGAAGATAAATGCTCCATGTGAAACTGCCTATCAATAGAAAGTAATCATACTAACATTTATTGAATATTTAATAGATGCCAGGCACCAGGCTAAGTGTTTTATATACATTACGTCATTGAGTCATCCCCTGCTCCAGGGAATAGTTATTAAGTTGCTTTTTCTGGACGAAGAAGCACATTACCAGAGAGGTTAACAGACTTGTCATCTCCACACAGTGAGGTTCTCTACCCTACCGTGTTATCCCAAAGTTCCTTATTCTCAGTCGCCCCTTTTTAGAAACAGCTGTGTAGGGACCTGCCCATCAATCTTTTTCTCTTTTAATTTTGCAAAAAGAAACAACCGTGGGCTTAGGGATCCGTGTGTGCCACTGATTTACATTAGCGACATCAGGATGCATGTGGACCCTTTGATAGTCAGTTATCAAAGGCAACTTTCTCCTTCCTGGAGATGCTAAATTTTTGCTTCCATCTGCAGATGCTCTTTTATCCATTTGCCAATGCATTGAGCATCAAATGATAACCTGATGACCTAGAAAAAAGCACTAAACTGTAGAATTCAGAAGGGAATACAGCTAGAGCATGGCGGGAAGCAAGCTCCCAAAGCAAAGTGGATCAAAGGAAAATCCCTAATATCTGCTCACGGCTGGAAAAATCATAATTGTGTTGGTTATTTACACTGTGCACTGGTGGCTCATATTAATTACAGGCGACCTCCTACAAATTCCTGCAAGGTATATCAGTGCCCACAACATCTCCGGTTATTTCCAATGGAACTAATCACTTTGCAATACAGTAACCATGAGCACTGTGTACTGTTATTGTTACTTCAGTTAATAATTAGACAGGGGAATTAACTCAAACCAATACCCATGCATTTCAGTGCATATTGCTTGTTACAAACATTTCTAGACATATTTTATGCTCATAATCAAAATAAAGGATCATGAGCAGAGCTGCCCAGAGCCAATAAAGGTCACATAAATGTCCTCAGATAATTTCACCAACATCATTTCACTTCTGACACTTTTTAAAGGCTACTCTATAGTCACCACTGCATAGAGACAAATATAGATGATTATGCGATTGTTTTGTACTTAAGACAAAATTATAAAGAGTGAGCAAGGATGCTAAATAAACAGTTGTTGGGTGCCTGGTACATGCTTCTCTGTGTTATTCATTGCTTGCATACATTTTTGAATTATGTCCTATTGTACTTTTCCAAATGGAAAAATGCAAGATCAGAGAGGATCAATTATTTGTTGATATTGGTGAAGCACCCTGCAGCTTGTATTTAACGAGCTAACATGTCTTTAAAGTTCTACAATTTTCTCTAGAGCTACAGTCAACCTCTATTTTACAATCTATAAAACTTATCTACAACCAAAGTAAACTGTTAGTTAAATATATGATCATTTTAGTGTTTTGTGTGTATATCAATCATTTTTTTCATTTTAATTTAAAAATGTTGATTAAACAAGCTGACTGTGACATGGGGGCATTTATGAATGTAAAGAAAGGAACCTCTTTCTGCAGTTTATCATCTGCATGGTCAAGCAAAAGTCAAAGCTATAGTGAACAAGTGTATTTTTTCACTGCATTTTGTAAATAATACATGACTGTGACTTACACTTTGGTTATCAGTAATGGAGATCTGATTTAGGGAAAAATCAACAATCAAGCACACACAAATGGAAACACTCGAGGGAAAAGAAACCAGGAAGAGTGTAAATAACGGACAGAGGAGAAGCACAGATGATTTTTCTGTTCTATCTCTGTGGCCAGAGTTATTTCCCCTGTGGCTAAAAGAAGAAAGAAATTCATCATCTTTTCTGCAAAGCAGGGAGACCAGCAGAGACTGAGATGAGCAGATGTCCATTCCTGAAAGTCAAGTGAACCTGTTTAGAAATTAGGCTTCTTGTCCTGAGAGAGAGAATGAGAGCAGTTATCAAACCTCAAAGCTGCTGGAATAGAAATGTCACATACAATGTATATTTGAGAAGACTTTTCATCTTTTTCTAAAAAAAATTGAGTTTGCTGGTATATGTTAAGAATACGTTCCAATCACATTCATTGTTGAGAACTAATACCTATACATGATATATCTTGATTCTTATTTTTCAGTCTCTGAACTCCCTATGTATATAAACTTTGTTTCCATATTTTCCTTTTTATCTTCAAGTTTTTTATTGCCTTCTTTGCTTACCCTGTGGGCCCCCAGTTCCTCTTTGTCTTTGAAGATTTCTTCTTATTTCAAAATACCTATTATACATTTTTACTTCATTTATACTTTTAATTTCTCATGCTAGAGAAATTATATGGTATTTATACATATGTTCTATTTATTTCTCTTATGAGTATTTCTCTTTATGTGCATTTGTTTAGCTATAAATGTCTCTAATAAATCATTCTTTTTTTAAATTTTTTAATCTTTATTGGTACATTAAATATACACATCATGATTGCATTCCATAATGGGGATTTGTACCAGTATAAGACACAACTTAATTCTCATTTTTTCCCATAGCCCTACCCACCCTACCACCCCCCCATATACATAAAATTTGTTTCCTTGCTTTTTTGTTACAATCTCAACATTTCCCCCTTCTTCCTATTCTACATTGAGCATTTTCTATTTCACAATATATAACATACAATGCTAGGACTCATTTACATCTTCATTTTCTCATACCAGAGAAAAGATGCGATATGTACCTATCTGTGCCCTATTTATTTCACTGAGGAGGATATCCTCAAGGTATGTCCATTTAAGTAGAAATGACTCAAACTTATCATTTTTTATGGCAGAGGAATACTCCATTCTTTAGAAGAACCACAGCTTTTTTATCCAGTCTCCAGTTGATGGACACTTGGGTTGTTTCCAAGATGTAGCAATCACAAATTGGGCTGCTATAAACATGGGTGCACATATGTCACTGTGATATGAGTCTTTTAATTCTTTTGTGTATATACCTAGCAGGGCAATGGCCGGGTCAAATGGAACCTCCAATCCTAGCTTTTTGAGAAATCTCCAAACTGATCTCCACAGGGGTTGTATGAGTCTACAGTCCCACCAACAGTGGAGAAGGGTTCCTTCTTCTCTGAGGTCTCGCCAACATTTGCTGTTGGCTGATTCTGAAATGGCAGCCATTCTATGTGGAGTGAGATGAAATCTCAATGTTGTTTTCATCTGCATCTCTCGAATGACTAATGATGTTGTGCATTTCTTCATATGCTTCTTAGCTGCTCTTACTTCTTCCTCTGAAAAATATCAGTTTATTTCAGATGCCCATTTTTGAATTGGGTCATTAAATTTGGGTGGGCTGATTTTTTTTAGCTCTTTATATATTCTAGAAAGTAGCCCTTTGTCTGAGGAACAGCTGGTGAAGATTTTTTCCCACATTGTTGGTTGCCTGTTTGCACTGTTGGTGGTTTCCTTTGCTGTGAGAAGCTTTTAAAAAGAATGAGGTCCCATTTGTTGATTTCCTCAGCCAATTTCTGTGCTATAGAAGTTTTGTTCATGAAGTCTTTCCCTAAGCCAGTGTCTTCGAGAGTTGTACCTAACCCTTTTTGCAGTCGGTTTAGAGTGTCTGTTTTAATATTTAGGTCTCTTATCCACTTTGATTCTAATAAATCATTCTTTATGGCTGAGTAGCACTCCATTTTATTAAAAAAAAAAAAGCAAAAAAACCCTACATCTTCTTTATCCAGTCTCCAATTGAGCAACTGTGCTAATTCCAAGATTTAGCTATCACAAACTGTGCTACTATTAACATGGATGTGCATATGTCACTGATGCTTTAATTTCTTCTAATTCTAGTTTTATGAGGAATCTCTATGCCGATTTCCACAGTGGTCACACCAGTCTATGTCCCCACCAACAATGAAGAAGGGTTCCTTTCTTTCCACAGCCTCACCAGCATATGTTGGTTGATTTCTTGTTAGCAGTCATTCATTCTGGAGTGAGTTGAAATCTCAGTGTTGCTTTTGTCTACATCATCTCAAGTGACCAGTGATGTTAAACATTTTTTCATGTTTCTTTATTGCCTTTCTCCTTCATCTGAAAAATGTCTGTGCATTTCAGAGGGACACTTTTTAACTGGATCTTTAAATTGAGGGGAGCTGGCTGATTTATTTATTTACTTATTTTTGAGACAGGGTCTTGCTTTGTAGTTCAGGCTGGCCTTGAGCTCAGCCTCAAACTCACATCACAGCAATCCTCCTGCCCCTGCCTCCTGAGTGCTGGGATTACAGGCATGAGCCACCACACCTGGCACTGTGGTATGTGGTACTGGTTGCTGCTGGGGTGCGTCTCCACGCCCAGGGTAGGTATGTGGTTACCGGGGGTTGAACCAGGGCCCTTGTGCTTGCAAGATAGGCACCAGAATCACTGAGCTATATTCCTGGCCCTTTAAGTTCTTTCCATGTTCTAGATAGTAGACCTTTGTCTGAGGAGCAGCTGGTAAATTTTCTTCCCTACTTTGTAGGTCATCTTTTCACTCTGTTGGTTATTTCTCTAGCTACACACAAGCTTTTGAATAAGATGATATCCAGTTGTTGATTCTTTTTGCTAGCTCCCATGCTACTGAGTTTTTTTTTTCAAAAAGTCTTTCCATATGCAAGTGTCTCCAAGAGTTTTACCTAATCTATCTTACAGCAGGTTGTGTTTCCTTTTAATATTTAGACCCACTTCAATTTCAGCTTAGTGCATGGTGAAAGGTATAGGTATAGTTTAATTTGTGATAGAATGAAACTCAGTTTTTCCAGCCTCATTTTTAAAAGAGGCTATCTTTCCTCCATTGAGGTGCTTGGTTCCTTTGTCAAAGACAAGGTGGGAGGGCCAAGGACTTAGCTCTTTGCTTCCGGCACGGCAAGCTGAAGGTCCTGAATTCATTCCCTAGTATCACACACTGCAATGCCAGGCATGCTGGCTCACGCCTGTAATCCCAGCACTTGGGAGGCTTTTTTTGTGGACTTTTCCTTCTCAGATTTAGTCTGTACTCAAAGGAATGAAAAATGTAATGTATAGAATGGAGTCTTACATGCATGTTCATGAAATGTTTGTAATTTATGCAGAAAACAATATCAGTTAGTTAATATAAAACTTTGTAGGGTTGTTTGGAATGGGATTTTGCAAATAATCATATAATAACTTTAGCTAATACTTATGAAGACTTTCACATGCATGCCACAGCATTTACACTTTGGGTTAACTACTACTTCATGATTGATAGAGAGGAAAAACTCTCATAGCAGTAGACTGGTCAGCACAGCTGGACAAGGAGTGCTGTCTACATATGAAGTGGGAAATGGCAATCAATGTCTTCCTGGGCAGGCTGATGCTTAAGAAACCTGGTTCAGTGACAGCTAATTGTCCTGTTCAGAATGTGGCCACCATAACAAGTTAAAGATGGGGTATGCAGCAGAGGAGCATTGGTATGTTCGATTTCCTGGTGTCCAATTAGAGTCTCTACTCATGTGCTGCTCTGCTAATTCACTCACTCACCCACTCAACAGGCACGCACTGAGTGTCCAACGTGTATCAAGTGGGGCTTCAATGAGGACACACAGACCAGTAAGACAGGATTCCTATTCTCAGGCTTCCAAGTTAATGGAAAGGCAAACAACAGGTTAACAAACCTCAATAGAGCATAGGGTACAAAAGAATGTAGAGGCCAGTCCAGAAGAAAGGCTTCTCATCAGCAGATTCTATCAAGGAAGACAAGAGCTAGGTGGACTAGATATGTGAAATGGAATATGTCAGGCAGGGAAAGTGGAATGCAAAAGTGAACCAGAATGATGTATTTTAGGACTGTTGAATAATTCAGGCAGAAAGAGCAGCATGAAAGAATACTGAAGTGCATTATATGTGTGTAAAGGCTGAAATTTTTCCCTAGTAGGAATCAAGGAGTTAGTGAGAAACTATGTAGATCAAAGTCATAACCCAACTTATACTTTGAGAAAGTAAATTTTGGTGAAAAGTTCTTTATCTAAAGAACTGCTTGAAGACATGTGATCAGTGTTAAACAGATTACAAAAGGTTGGGCAGATACTGAAAACAGAAGTTTTTAGCACTGTCTAGAAGTGAATTACATATCATGAGGCATCTTCTATTTCATCTATGTTGAGATCTTAACTCTCCTATATATGTGCATTCAGGGCAGGGAGACCTTTTGTAATTAATTCTTTTTTAGGGAGCTGTATGTAGAATTATTGCCCTGAGCAGCACTTGGAAAATTGAAACTACAATAATAAGTTCTCTTTTTGGTCTTTTAAGCAAGGCATCCCAAGTCTAGTTGTGGTTAAACTTATCTTGTATTCTTATCAAATAAAGTTACTGTCTCAGTATTCAATTTGATATCTTTGAAGAAAATGCTTTAATTTTTCTATCTAAAGAACTTTTGGGGAATATTTTTACTTCTGGAAATAATGATTAGCTACACTGACTCATCCATTTCTTCTGTGGTCAGTGACTGTTCATTTTCATTTTATTTGTTTGGGATGAAAATAGAATTGAGTGGCTTTCTTCTGAATTAAGTGGACAAATTCAGAAGATGAAGCAGTCAAGACTGTAGATCCAGGGTGTGAAGGTGATCTGGCTGTTACATCTGTCACCCCTTTGATCACCATGCTTGATTCAGCTGATCTGGGTGGCCCGGCAGGTGTCCCCTTCCTCCTTTATTGCTCCATATGCATCCCTCCCAAAACTTCATGCTCAATTGAAGAGGAAGACAACCCCCAATAGCGGAGGACAGTTTCCTCAGTCAAGGGTATAAGAGTAGCTGTGCTCCCCTGCTCAGACCACCAAATAAACTCTCAATTCTGTAGACAACAATCCTGTATTTGAATATATATTTGAATTGGCTGATCTAAAAGCCATCTTGATTTTTTAAAATGCCCCAAATCAACATAAGTGTTTTCTTTTTGTATAAATGATTTTAGAAATAAATGCAAATGATGCTGATCTGAGCAGCAGAGTTAGGCCGGAGCTTTGTGACAGAAAGGCTTTAAGACAAGCCCAAGTGATGTGATCATATTATACTTTACAAGTATTTACGATTACCATAGAGTCTTTATATTTGTTTTTGTGCATGAGATGCTAGAAATGAAATGAAAGAAATGCAATATTATGTCAGAGCATTCTAAAGTAAGGTCCTTAAACCCCACATTTCAATATCGTCAACTTTTTAAGCTGTAGACAGAGACATCAAGAATTCCTTCTCTGCATATCTCATGGGAATTCATTAAATATCAAATGAGATAATACATTTTAAAAAGCTCTACTAATATCAAGGGTTCTATCTAGTCAAGCCAATTATGTTACAGTATGCCAGGAGATTCTGGAAAAATTGAGTGTTTACCTCTTTGGGTAGAGAAACTGCTCAAGTGGGATTTGGGGATGGATGGGTAAAAGGACTGCAAATGTTCAAGAAACTCCATGATAACCAACCCAGAACCATGCTCTCTCTTCCCACTCGAGTTGCTGCACTGTCTCTGTTTCATTTATCATGACGGGCACAGAAGCACACTTAAGCTCAGGTTTCATGGGGCTGAGGGTAGCATAGACACCTTTTGTATTCAGCTTAGTACATGTTATCTATAAGAAAGAAGTGAAGCAATTTTCTTCCAAGTGTAGGCCTTATAATCAGGAGGGTATTATATTAAACATAGACTTTCAGGCCCAGCCTCTAAGTATTAAAAACAGATGCACGGCCTTAAGCAGTATTGAATGTTTCTGTGTTTCAGGGGACGCCCTGAAAAAAAAGACAACAGGATTTGAATGGAGTTTGAGCAACATAAAGATTTTTTTGTTTGTCTTCTTCAAATCATTATTATTTGTATATTGTTCTTTTAAAGTACTATTTAAAAAAATGGCATTGAAAAATGTCAGTATCATTTATTTCATTTAAAGTTTGAGAAGTAAAGACTTCGCTATGTCACCATTTGCTTCTATACAACATTGAGACTATCGGTTTTCCTGCTCTGTCTGGGATTCTAAATCTTGTACACAAAGCTCAGGGCATTTTAAAAAGCTGTTTGAAGAAAATTGACAGTCCAGCTGCAGCTCTCTCAAGACTAGCTGCCCCTCTCTCTGCCACACCTCTGTTCTCTGCTGCATTTCTAGCAAAGCCAGCGTCTGGGTAATCACAGGTCAGCCTTTGCAATTTGACCTGTGCCAGACTGGAATGTATTCCTGAGAAGTAATAGGTAATTCGACCTAATTTGGCTTGAGCCTCTCATGAGCTGAGATGAGATTACCAATTGAGTACAATTATAGCGGGTGATTCGGTACTTCTGACCTACAGTCAGCTGGAGACTCAACTTGGCTCATCTCACCTATGAAATTTCCCTAAGGGCTTCCAGATAATGATTTTAAATGCTAATTACTACATGTAGTCAATGCTCTGATAAAATTGAGAGCGTTTTGATTTATGATGGATATTAAGTAAGAGCAAGACTGAAACTCACTAGACTTAAGGGATTTAAACATACTTAAAAGGTCTGGGCACAAAAGAAAAGCACATAACCCTTTCTTTTCAACCGTCAAAAAAAAAAAAAAAGATCAGAAAAATATTTTCTCCTTGTTATTATCAAAATGCTACCATAAAAATTGGCTTCATTCTGTCCAAACCAGCAGTTTAAAAAAATTAAACCTCTGCTCCAACTTGGAAGCTATTCTAGGCAAGGCAGAGGCACGCTGGTTCCTGGCCCACAGGGTCTTGGCTTATTTAGGGAGCTTTGGTGCTGAGCTATGTAGAATTAAAAGTGCAAGAGCAGACTGTGCAGCGTTCTTCCCAGACCTACCCCACTGAAAGTATGCCAGAGAAGATGCTAAGATGGGGCTGGGGATTCCTCAGATTCACCTTACTCTAAGCCAGATCCCTTTTGATCTTGAATTTAAATATTAGAGGAAAAGCACAATTTTATCTCATGAACTCAAGTGTAGTTTGTTAAATTAAACAACGTTCAACAAAAATCTCCCGTCTTTATGTGTACTATAAATATGGCTGATAATGTCTCTAATTTTCAGTCTGTGCAAAAGTGGGAGTTATGCCACTAATTCTTTACTTAAGGGTCGTAAATTAGAAATGATTTCGGGAACGAGCCCCAGAATAAGTGGTCAACGTAACTTATGTAGTGAGCGTACTTTACTCTGACTCAGGAACTGACTTGGGCTTGAATTTTGGTTCTGCCCTGTGTGTTTTTTAGCAATACTCCTTAAACTTTAGGCATTTTTCTCACCTAGAAAGTAAGACCGATACTAGATTAGATGTTCTCAAACTTTAAGGAACATTCATAGTTTGCAAAATAGCATCCCAAAGCATGATTTCAGCTTATCTTTTAAAATATGTCATAGATCAGTATGCAGAGCTATGGGGTTATACATCCATTGTTTGGTCAAACTGATAAACAATATTACTTGGAACACGTAAGATTGATTTCTCTTTTCTCCATTTCCACTACTGCAGGTTTACATCTGGTTGCATTTCAGATAAAGAAGTCTAAAGCTAAAACATTTTGTAAGCCAAGGAGTTAATAAGTATCCACCCAATCTATGATTTTAAGTAGTTTATTTTATTAAATTCAAATGAACAGAAATAAATACAGTGCTCCCTGGCATTCTGTTGATGTGCAAGATGTTTTGTTGGGCCAGAAGGCACTGGAGAGTCAGCATCTTCAGCATTTCTTCCAGATGTAAAATGAATGTTCTCACAGATCACCTTAGGTGGTTGTTTAGCTATTTAGTCAGAATATATATGACATGCATTGCAATTAATGTAGAAACACCTTCACAATTGGAAATCTGAGACAAATAGGGGCTGAAAAATGCTTAAAAAATTAAAAACTTGGTGATGACATTGTTATCACTGTTATTGTAGAAACCTTAGGCTGAGCTGGGGAGCAGGATTTATTATTTTAGAAAATACTCTAGCCCATTCTTTCTAGATTAGAGGAATTTTTATTGTTTTTCATATAGAAAAAGGACAGAGGAATTATTTGGTATAAAGTCTCTTTCAGAAAGTTACATGTGGCCAGCCAGTAAAGAGTGGTATGACAGAAAATACATTATCATTATTTTTTGGTAAAAATTCTCTAAGAATGAAATTAGTCTTTCTCTTAAAGACTATTTTCATAAATCAATCTGTGGTTGAGTCCCTATGGAGAATGTATTTCATATATGAACTTTTTTAAATGCCTTTTTGTTTGAAGACAAATGTGATTGATTTTAGAAGACTGATGGCTTGATCAGATTAGTTTATTGGATTAGCCTTTTAAGATCACTATGATTTATTTGTTTCCCATGAAGTATTTATTTATTTTATTGTTGCTTTTCCTTGTACAATTTTTGCAGATGGAAAAAAGCATGTCAGCATGCAAGTCAGCCTTTAATTATGACCTTGCATGAAGGTTGTATAAATTATATCAGAAACAACACCATTAATTCTTAAGAAAAATTAGAAAACAAGATGAATTGTGTTATATACTGGCCTATGTTCAATGAAGTAAAAGGAATAATGTGTGACTCACACAACTTAAAGGTAGTATCATTTTTCTCATAGCACAAGTTAACATTTAAGCCATCAAAGTCCTCCACTGTTCTAAAAGGTAATAATTCCCTTAGAAGTTCTGGTTCAAAGGTCAAGGAAATCAAATTTAGTTTCCACTGGATACTCATTAAGGTCAAGCTAGTATGACATATATTGTAAGGGTTTGCCCATATTTTATTTTAAAAGGAAGACTGAAAATGTAACTTTTAAAAAATTCTTCTGGGAGGAAAACCTTTTTCCCAAGTTTAAATGTGGATTTTAAAAACATTTTAAGGGTACCTCCTGTATGAATACATGGACTATGTGTATTAAGCTTTGAGCATCGAAGAGGCAGAAACAAATCGTATTTTCTCTGCTTTGCACAGCCTTAGCCCTCAGGTCCCATGAGTGCTTGTTGCATGAGTAGTGGGTGACAGCTTGGCAGAGTGGCAATGCAGCAGAGGGCCACTGGGCATGCTTTTGGGAGCTCTGTGGAAATCCTGTCTGCCAGTAACCAGGACTGATTTAAGACACCATGAACACTTGAATTTTTAAAAAGTTTGTTACAATAAAAGACATCTTGACACAATTGTCCTTCACATGCCCCCGCCTCTCTTCAGACACACCCATCTCAATTTCCTTGCCACTTTCTGAAGCAGCACTGAAAGTTCTCTTTCATTTGTGTCTTTAGGAGGTGTTATATATCGTGAATGATGTTGCATGCCACCCAGTGGAAAAGTGGATGGGAAAAATCATCACACTATTTACCTACTCACTTGTTCACTGATCAGGTGCCACATGACTTCTAGCCCTCCTCAAAGTTAAAATGACCATTAATACAAATGTTTTGAATCAGTTCGGGACAATGAGACAGGTGACAGAGCAACCAAAGTTACTAATGAAAGAAATCTTCCAGCACTACTTCAAAAGAGATAGGAACAGTGGGATGCAAATGAGAAGGAATGTTTTGAAGGGGTTAAAAAACAATGTGTCTTTTACTGATTTGGGCAAATTTTTTTTAAAAAGTCTATATTCACTGTATTTTTTGATCATACCTTGTAATAGTTATACCTTGCCCATGAGAAAACATTCCAAATGCCTCATTAGATGCTTGCAACTCAAAATCAAACCACATCCTCTATACACTGCCTTTTTCTATACATACATTCTTATGATTTAATTTAATTTATTCATTAGGCATATTATGAGATTAGCAGCAAAGTAGAACAATTGTAAGAGTACACTGAAGTAAAGTTTCAATCAATATGGCCTCTCACTCGCTCTCTCTTTTTCTCAGTATCACTATAGGCTGCACTCACCCTTCTTCCCTTAAAGATGTGAGTTGATTCCGTGCCTACATGATAAATGAAGTGAGGTGTGTGGCATAGGTCTTGAGGTACAGCATTAAGGTACCATGTTAGGGAGTCTTAAAATCTTAGCTCTGAAGCACCATGCACAGGTGACATCACCATCGAGATCACCACTGAGTGACTAATGGGCAGTGTGCAGCTTCCCTGCACAAGGGCCGGTTCATGTGCCAGAGGATTGTGGGAAAGAGTCAGACTGGGAGAGCATAAGATCACAGTGTGCAGAATGATTTACAACTGAAAGCTAAGGAGTTGATCATTTCTGAAATTTTCTACTTAATATTTTCCTATCATAAGTGACCATAGCTACTGAAACAATGGAAAGAAAAGCTGCAAATAATGGGGAACAACTGTACCAGTTCTGGGACTTTTTTAAACATTAATTTTATTATAGGGAGTGGTGGTTGTAAGGTGGGTAGGGCTATGGGAAAAATGAGAATTAAGTTGTATCATATACTGGTATGAATTCTCATTGTTGAGTGCAATCATGATGTGTATATGTAATGTACCAATAAAGATTTCAATTTAAAAAAATAATTTTATTGTGAAGTAGGCACATTTTATATACATATCATCACACTCAGCATTGACAATTTGTACCAGTATATGGCATGACTGGATTCTCATTTTTTTTCCATTCCCCTACCCACCCTACAATTCCCCCTCCTTCCATATATAATAAGCTTTATTTCCCTTTTTATTTACGATCACAATTTTTCTCTTTTTTCTCATTAGCCATTTTGATTGGTCTGACACTGTCTTGGTTTTATACTGAAACTCTTACATACCATTAAATCCAAACCCCTCTTTTCCAGGCAAATCAAGAAAGTTGATCCTTGGCTTCCATACACTTCTATTTAGACCTGCCTTTCAGCACGACTATAGGATATTAGGCTTTTATGTCTTTGCAAACCTTGCTTGCTCTGGGATTGATAGACTTGGATGGATTTGGGCAGGAAAACATAAAAATGTACATACACTTGTGTTACACATTTGTTTGTGTGAGGTAAGCAGGGATTCATTTGGAATTTTGGAAAAGAAGACACAGATGTAATAAAAATACAGGTAGGGTCATAGTCTGAATCTCGCTCCATTTCCCATTCAGAGAAAGCATGCCAGAAGTACATTGCAGAACTGAAGGTGGATACGTTTGCATGTGTATGTGCGTATGCGACATTGTGTCTAGAATAATTTCTTACATCATGCATGTGTAATAAGTACATCAGTATGCAAATGTGACACTCAAATACATTATTATAAATGATGTATCATATGATGTTGTAACTTGGAGTTTGGCCCAACTTCCTAAATGAACATGTACCTCATTATCACTTGGAGGTTTTAGTAGCAAAGCTTTTGTCTCCTTCGATAAAGACCATGTATAATTTCTTTGCAAAGAAAATAGAGTTCTCTTGGAGATGGATCCAAAAGCATCTGGAGACACAGTATGGACTGAGAAGTACACAAGTAAGGCTACTCTCCAATCTGGAATGAAAGAGCTAATCATCTGACATTTTAGTTGCATAATGATCAGACCCCTCCTGCAGAGGGAACTAGGTGGATGTTGGCTCTGTTGTTAACAAACTGGGCCCAATTTTAATTTCACACCATTCTTTCCTGAAGCTTGTGTGCATCCTCGTGTGCTTGCAATTTTATTATATTTAATACCGCTGAAGAATGTTAATGGACAGTCATTACTAAAACCACACTTTAGGGATGTGTTTTAACATGTAACACTGGGCTGAAGAAATCTGACTAGAAGGTAGCTAAGAATTATTCAATCAATCAATTATGCCTAAATTGGCTACAGTACAAAGCTCTAAATTATAATGCATAGCAATCATTTCCAGTAATTTGGCTGCAAACATATAATATTGATGATTTTGCTGAAAGATTACCCAAACTATATGGTGGGACCTTCTTGAAGAATATACAAATCTATAGATGTCATGCTTTTTAGTGATACTGTCTTTCAGAAAAAGAATGATTTATTCAAGCTGACAGAGCTCTGAGACTTTTCTGATTCAAATAGCAGTATAAAATTCATCTTTGGAGAGAAAAGGTTAGCCACCATGCAGCATTCACTTTTCACTTTCCAAAATGCTGGACAATCTGTGCAGCTCACAAGAAGGACAGGAAGTATCAGGATACAAATTTTGCAGAGCAAAAAGACCACACATGAAGTGGGCTATGAGTTAATGATATATTTATTTTAAAAGCGTATATATATAAGCAACTATTCAATGTTTGGCACAAGATCCTGGGAACATTGGAACATATTTCTGCGCTGAATGGCTTATGTACTAGTAGAAGAGATGGAATGTTTTTAACGATAATGATAAAAAACATTGATTATGAATTCAAATTAGAAGTTTTTCCTCTTCAAATCTAGCTTCTTCCCTCCCTCTGTCCCTCCCTCCCTGCCTTTCTTCCTTCCTCCCTTCTTCTCCTTTTCTTTTAACCTGCTAAGGTTTCATGGCAGCTTTCCCAAAATGAGCTTCAGTTTTATGATAGTAAAATAATGTTAAGTTTCATGGTTATTTCTCTAGAAATTACCAGGTTCTTGTGTATCTTCTCAGGTACTTCATGCTTGGTAAATATTTACATCACCCCTTTATTGTCTTTTCCCAACAAAGGAAGCATTTGTCTTTGTTGTTTTAAAAATGTGATACATTTAATGACTTTAAGTATTAAAGTAATTTTAATACAGGGAAATTATCTTTTGTTATAGGTGCTACAAATATTTTTCATGTTTATCATCCATCTTTTGATTTTGTTTAGGTATTTTAACCATATACAATTTAAAATCCTTTACATCATGAAGTTTATCAATTTTAATGTTTTTTTCTTTTTGGTGTTTTGATCTATGTAAAGTTTTATCATGTTATGGAGAAAAAATAAATCTTTCTGTGTGCACTTCAAATGCTTTGTTTTAATACTTGTTATTTTTTCCTATTGAATTCATTTTGGTGTAAGACTTCATTTCAATCTAATGAATAACCATTGAACCTAATGGCAGTTTGGGAACTACTGGCACATCTTTTCCCCATGATATGAAAAGAGTGATAGCTTTGGAATTTAAAGCAGGAAGGACAAAGATCCAGGAAGGGGCAAAAAGGTGAGATAAGGACATCTACATCAGCCTTTACACCCTTCAGCTTATGTCCATTGATCTATCTCAATCGTTTTTAGAGACGTCACTGCTTCAAATACCTGTCAGTACCACCTCTGCATATACTCAGAACCCACTCTGTGTCCGGAGTGGTGTGAGCATTTTACAGGATTCTCACATGGTGAGGTAATGTAATTGCCTACATTTAAAGGTGAGGGGTGAAGAAACTGAAGGAGAAGAGAAGCTAATTTTCCCAAGGGCACACACCTAGATTTCATGCCAGGAGCCTGTGCTAATTGGCAGTTTGACAGTAGCTTCTGTTCTCCTAAACCCTGGCTTATCCTGCATATCCATGGCTGCACTTGAACAAGGCCCTGCTGCTAAGCAACAATTACTCATTTTTCAGTTTGGCAAGTGGAGGAAGATGGAATTCAAAGGTGGAGGCCAAAAGATGGCTTTGGATCTTGTTTCAGAAATTCTACAAACAATGTGAAATGTCTGAACTAGAGAGGGTAGGCCACGGGGGTGAGCTATGTAGGCCCAACTTAACCTTGAATGGGCATAAAAGTGACAATGAAAACTCATACTCAAACTCATCAAACTCATAGACGTACTTCTAACTTGACTGACTGACTAGGAAGATAATATTCACATCAAGTGAAAGACAGTTTGGAAAGATAACTTGTAGGAAGGAAGAAAAACAAGGTGAGTTTGGTTTTTGACTGAAAATATTTTTTCCCATACTAGGAATTGAACTCTAGACCTTGCACTTGCCAGGCAGACATGGTATCACTGAGCTACATCCTCAGCCCATGAATGAAAATATTAAGCAGTTGTATAATGGACAGTTTGGTGTGCCTCTGAAACCTAGAGATTCAAACTGGAGAATGAAGTTGGGAAAATACTTAGTGCAGAGGCATAAGCTGAAAGTCTGGAGGAAAGTGAATGCCACCAAGAGAGAAGGAAGGGTTTAAATTCAGCACTGTAGGTAAGAAAATAGCCTTTAATTCAAAATCATGAAGGTATTGGTCATTTGAAAGGGATAATTGCAACAGAGCAAAGTGGAATATAGATTGTACAAGTTGAACTTGGAATGAAAGGTAATTGAAGAAACAGGACAGATTTCTCTTTTACGAAGCTAGATGAACAATTAAATGCTATCAGTTTGGAGATTCCTCAAAAAGCTAGGATTGGAGGTCCCATTTGACCTGGCCATCGCCCTGCTATAGGTATATACACAAAAGAAATAAAAGACTCATATCACAGTGACATATGTGCGCCCATGTTTATAGCAGCTCAGTTTGTGATTGCTACATCTCGGAAACAACCCAAATGTCCATCAGCTGGAGACTGGATAAAAAAACTGTGGTTCTTCTACAGAATGGAATATTCCTCTGCCATAAAAAATGATAAGTTTGAATCATTTCTACTTAAATGGACATACCTTGAGGATATCCTCCTAAGTGAAATAAATAGGGCACAGATAGGTACATATCGCATCTTTTCTCTGGTATGAGAAAATAAAGATACAAATAAGTCCTAGAATTGTATGTTATATATTGAAATAGAAAATACTCAAATGAAATAGGGTGAAGGGGGAAAAATAATGAGATTATAACAAAAAAGAAAGGAAACAAATTTTATGTTTATAGGGGGGTGATAGGGTGGGTAGGGCTATGGTAAAAAATGAAAATTAAGTTGTGTCTTATACTGGTGCAGATCCTCATTGTGGAGTGCAATTATGATGTGTATATGTAATGTACCAATAAAGATTTCAATTAAAAAAAAAAACAGATTGATGGTCCCATTTGACCCGGCCATTGCCCTGCTAGGTACATACACACAAGAATTAAAAGACTCTTATCACAGTGACATATGTGCACCCATGTTTATAGCAGCCCAGTTTGTGATTGCTACATCTTGGAAACAACCCAAGTGTCCATCAACTGGAGACTGGATAAAAAAGCTGTGGTTCTTCTACAGAATGGAGTACTACTCTGCCATAAAAAATGATAAGTT
>PVIR01011615.1:5545-46819 GCA_004026965.1 Petromus typicus
TGTATGTTATATATTGTGAAATAGAAAATGCTCAATGTAAAATAAGGTGAAAGGGGACAATGTTGAGATTGTAACAAAAAAGTAAGGAAACAAATTTTATATATATGGGGGGGTGGTAGGGTGGGTGGGGCTATGGGAAAAAAATGAGAATTAAGTTGTGTCTTATACTGGTACAAATCCCCATTATGGAGTGCAATCAGGATGTGTATATTTAATGTACCAATACAGATAATTAAAAAAAAAAAAAAGAACAAACACTTCTTTCCTTTTTTTGCCAACTCAATAGGTATTAGTATTTATAATATTGAAAATACTTCCAAAGGAGCTGGTTAGTAGAGTTTGGAAGACAGCCTGAACTTAACTGTATTTAGAGTTTGATTCCTAGGATGATTGCAAGAGAAAGTAAATCTTTTTTTTTTTTTTTTTGAGACAGGGTCTCGCTTTGTAGTTCAGGCTGGCCCTGAGCTCACTGTGTAGCCCAGGCCCACCTCAAACTCAGCAATCCTCCTGCCTCTGTCTCCCGAGAGCTGGGATTACAGGCACGATTCACCACACCTAGCACTGTGGTGTGTGGTTACCAGGAATCATACTAGGGACCTTGTGCTTGCAAGGCAGGTGCCAAAACTGAGCTAAATCCCTGGCTTGAGAAAGTGTATCCTGAAACAGCTGTCTAATATGTTACAGCTTGGCTATATTGGCTGGATTCACATCCAGGAGTCGAGAAATAGTTTGGGAAAATACCTCATGTGCCTGCTAAGTGGAAATGTAAAGCACGAGGAATGAGGAGAAATTTCAAAGATAAAATGCCTACTTAAAATCAAGCAGGAAACAAGAATAAGGGAAACTAGTGCTTCTTTAAATTTATATCAGTTTGGAAATTCTTAAAGGCTTCCAGGGACCATGTTCTTGCCTACTATACTATATTCATATTAATAATCATCTAAAACAGTTGATTAAAATGAGTAGTTCCTTTTTTTTAAAGGGCAGAAATGCTTTCTTTCTCCTCCTTTTCTTCTAGTTTTGTGGGACAGCAGGCTACCTTTTGCATAGAAAAAGTGCTACTTAATATAAGATATTAAAAAGAACCCATACATGACACAATTATACATTTTATTCTTTCTAGTTAGCAAAGCTAAACTTCCAGCCCAACATTCGCAAACTACTAACTTACCACAGGAGGATATCTTCAGTATCTTAAGTAGGTAGGTAGAAGAACTCTAAACTTGAAAATGTGATAAAATACATATGATCTGTAAACTAGCTGATGTCACTAATTTGCACACGAGACCTGTGTGTGTGTATGACTGTGTGTGCATACTGTATGAAGGAGTTTAGCTGTTTCTCAGGAACCAGAAGTAACTTCCAAATCTCAACCAATACCTTTCAGATCTGTGTAAATTTGCCGAGTTTCTGCCAACTTCTCTGCCTTGCTTTCTCTTCTCCTCCAACGATGTCAACAGTAGCAAACACATTAGTGGAAGTTTTTGTTTCTAAAAGTTACCTGAATTTTCCTCCTTTACAGCTATATTAACTTCTACTTTTAAAATACTTCAAATGATTAAAATGCATTATGGTTTTAGGACATCATCTCTCCCCACCCCAAATTCAAAGTCAATTACATTTTTGCAAGGCTGTGTATTGTATTACTTTGGGTTATGCCAACATTTAAACACTCCTCCTCAGAAATATTTTACTCCTGACTGCTTCAATTTTATTCCCACGCATGTATTGTATTGAATAAATAATATGTGGTAATCAAACATATCTGCTTTCATATATTTATACAATTCTTTTAAGTAGTAGCACTTCAGCCCATGTCATATAAGTTGGTTATGAACTGCATAACTTTAGCATGCATTTTGCTGTAAATCATTTTCTGGTCACAAATAAAATGCCTTTGGTATAATACAGAATATTCAAACTGGGAAAGAATGAAAGAAACAATATAGATCAATCAGGCCCACTCCCATCATGTAGTAGGAAACTGAGGTGTGAGAGACTTGCCCAAGATCACATATCTCATTTTCTGACATGTAAATCCTTTTAAAAATTATACACTTTCAATCTTGAATTTGATCTGAAAATCTTGATTTTTAAGAGCAAATTTTTTTAATGACAAAACAATGGGTACACTTATGAAGGAACTGCAGAATGAGACTTGAAATACATACAAGAGATAAGTCCCCAATGTTTGTCCTCAAGTCCCCTTTTGGGACTGACTAAAACCATCTGATAACTTAAATTGTCATTTCTGAGGGATACAAAATAATCCTTGTCTTTAAAATGAAATCTATCATTTTCCTACATATGACTCGGTGTGCTCTACGAGAGGAATCAAATGGCATTTGGTTCACTGTTCTTCTATCTATTGCAGTTGAATAAGAGATATAAATAGGAAATAAGTTTTAGGATACTACAGGGATTTTTTCCCCCCAGATGCAAAATATATGAAATATACTTTTATCATATAAAGCTTGTTGTTTTGGAGAATTTAATAAACTCTGGGCTTCAGTTAAATTCAGTAAATTAACTCTTGTTTCAGTGATATTTCTACCCTGTAAGGTGATGACAAAGGTACAAATAATGACACTTTGAAAGGTTTAACCATTGCATTTCATACAAATTTTGCATATTTGGGACGAATGTATGTATGTATGTCCCAGATTTAAACTTATAGTAGCTACCAGTACACATCTCCCAGAAATGAAGACATCTGAATATATATGAATAATTAATTTTGTCTTGATGAAAACAAAATTTTGGTCTATGAAAAGCTTACATCAAGCCATGTTGTATTTGGTAAGGAAACTATACATGAATAATAGTAAATGTTAAAAAAAAAACCCATTCAGGTAAAGACCTAATACATGAATTTAAACGAAGAGTTTCAGAAGTAAAATATGTCATCTAAAATATTATTTTTTCACATAACAAGTTACACTTATTTTTATTTGAGACAGTGATCTGTCTGAGGACAGTACTCTGAAGAGTTACACAATTCAGTTGTTTTTTAAAAAAACTTCCCTTCTCTGAAAACCGTCCTGTGTAAAGAGGACTTCACTATTCTGCCTTGATTTTTTTCTTTCAGTAATTGTCAAGTGTGAAAAGCTGTAACTTCATATAATGGCGCTCTAATTTTTTTCTTTCCATCTCTTCAGACATAAAGCAGCCCTGTTTCCTTGTCGACAGCCCAGACATCACTTGGTGCTGAATCTATGACCCACTCTAGACTGATCTCTCCAAGGAGGCTAGTAACACTTTCTTGAGTTATTTTACATGACATGTGACACTGTATAAATTGTTTAAAAGCAACCAGAACTGCTTCCTTTCCTTCTCTCTGCCTTTTCCAGTGTCCTTAATCCTCACACCCTTCCTTAAATGTGTCCCCAACATGCCTATATACATGACTTTCAGGCACTGGAGGCTGTCACACCCATCACGTACCATGTCAATCTCTAACAACGTGAAGGTTGTTGGAGAAAAGCAATTTCTGTCCACAGGGAGCAGGAAGTAGTTGCGATTCTACCGACGCTACAGCAGCCCTCACTCGCAGAGCTTAGACCACTGTCTCTTGGTCCCACCGGCCTTGGCTCTGATTGATGTAACAACAGTATCTGTCATACGGACTGTTCTGCTTGTAGGAGCAAACGATGATACTGTCCTGGGGCACAAAGAAGATGCTGTCCTCGGGATCGGGGCACTCAGATCTGTCCCAGGCTGAGCACTTGACGTCCAAGGCACTGTAGGCGAGGGAGCTGCCCGAGGGACAGTAGCCGTCCAGGAAGCGGGACGTCTCCTCCTGATGGCCGCTGTGGACGAGGCTCTGGCACTCTTCTTCCTCCGTGGGTGTGTGGGTGGTGACGGAGCTGGCCGCTGGCACTTCACTCTGTACCAGCGGCAGCGGCTTCCCCCGGAGGCCTGCCTTCTTGGCCAGCTCATCTGAACTTCCTTTGCCCGACTCCAGGTCCGAAGGGGTCCTCAGCAGCTCCACAACCTCCTTGTCCTTGGGTTTCCGGAAGCACGGCAGCTTGCGAACCCAGAGCAGCTCGTTCTCCGGCCACTTGGTGCAGCCTTCGGTCTTCCTGGCCAGGGCAATGGCCGCAATGCCCGGTAGGCAGATGGCTGGCCCAATGGCCAGGAGGGGGATGTTCCCCAGAGTCTCCCCCTTCATCCCCGAGACTGTGAACATGAAACCGAAGACCAAGAAGACGCTAACCAGAGCCACCACCAGCCCAGTCCTCGGGTTGATGTCATCAGGCCGCATCTTTCACTCCATCCAGGTGGAGCACGGCTTGCTGGCCAGGGAGCAGTGATCCTCCCTTCTGTCAGGGCGAAATCGCGGTGGATTAAAAAGAATCCAACTCAAGTTACGACCTACCAACTCCGTCTCCTTGCCCGGTGTCTTTGACTCTTCCAATCTGGGTCTGTTTTCCGGTCTACCCCTCGTGAAATCTTTGTCCTCGCCTTCCTGTCCCCATCTCCCTCTCCAACGAACGGTCCCCACCCCCTCTCGCGCGCAGCCCGTCTCTCAAACACACCAGCGGGGGCTGCGAGTTACCTGACTCCCCCAGGAGACAGTCTGAGCCTCTTCAGAGATCTTGGCCGCAGTTGGCCCCGGCGTCCCTCCCTCGGCGCCGTGAAGAAAGCCGGGCTTCGCCCCGCGACTGTGCACGCGGGCGGAGGGACGTGGGGGTGTCTAGCCCCGCCGCGCGCATTGGCCCGGGGTCTGGACGTGGCTCTGCGCTCGGCGGCCGCGCTCGGAGCTCAGCGCGCTCCCGGCTGGGGCTGGGGCTGGGCCGGGGCCGGGCGGGGGCGGGGGCCGGGGGCGGGGGCGCAAGCAAGGGGTCGGGCGGGGGGGGGCGGGGGCGCGAGCGAGGGGCCGGGCGGGCGGCAGCCCCGGGGCACGGCCGGCGGGCTGGGCGGGAAGAGCAGGGGCTCCGCGCCCTGGCCGCGCGGGAGGCGCCCTCGGGACCCGCGCCTCCTCCAGTCGCAGACCCGGCGCCCCGACAGCAGCCGCGTCCCAGCCTCGCGGCTCCGGTTCTCCGCGGACAGCGAGCGCCGGCGGCCGAGCGCGCGCACCGGGTCCGGCCTCCGCGGGGCTGCCGGCGGTGTGCGGGCGCCGCGCCCCTCTCCTAGCCCCGGCTCGGAATCCGAGCGGGACCCTCTCCGGAGCTCCCCGGTTCCTGCCGGACCGGCCGGGGCGGAGGAGACGCGCTCCCGTCCCGACTCCCCGGGGCTCCCTCGCGCCCGGAGAGGGAGCGCTGCCCCACGCTGCTGAAGCCAGAGCAGAGCCGGGTGCAGTTTCGTCCACGTGTCGGGCGTCCGCGGAGACGTGTGGACTCTTCCGGCCCCGCGGAAGAATGAGTTCGCTGTGATTTAACAGAGCTGCCTGGTTAGGCAGAGGAGGACAGTGAGGAACAGGATGGTGATAAGCGCATTGTTTGGCTTCCAAGGTGCTGCCTGGGAATTTTGACAAGCAGCTCTAGCTGTGTGCTCCCCAAAAGTTAATCATGTGGAAAATCGGTTGACCCCTCTGTAAAATGAAAATATTAATACCAGAGATATGATAGAGCGCTGTAAAATAAACAGAATGTAAAGTTCCTAGCACAATGCTCTGCTAAGTGGTCCCTGTTCAAAATTTTTTCATAGTGTGCCACCATAATCAGTGTCTTCCTCATCGCGTAAGACAGGAGGCAGACTCTAAAAGATCTGTCTATGGGACATTTGGCTTTATCCATTAGGCCAGAAAGAACAATGAAGTGTTTGAAGCAGAAATAAAAAACGTTCAATTTTTGACAGTGACAGTAGATTATAGGGCAGGCAGTGGTAGGTCAGGAAGCAGGAAGACTTGTTAGGAAGCCAGAGAAGTGAGCCGGGCAAGACATGCTGTGGTCTGATGAACACCAGGCTAAAGCGAGTGGAGCAGAAGGATGTTTAAGGCTCGGACCAAATGACTGAGCTGGGGTGGGGGTGGGGCAGGAGGTTGAATCCGAGCTTCCTCACTCAGGCACTAGATTAATTCAGGGACTGTTTTTCTTAGAACCTTCTCAGTTTTCACTCCATCACCTATTTTGTGTGTCTTTTGTACTCATGCACCTTTGGGCATACAATCATTTAAGACAGAAGGAAGGAAAGAAGGAAGGGTGGGAGGAAGGCAGACAGGCAAAGAGAGGTGCCAGGTGCCTGGCCGTTTGTATCCGGAAGATACTTGTTTTTCTAGGAGCTCTCCCCACCCCCTCCCCCCCAAGCAGATAAGCATCTTGTAACTGGCCAGAGGGTGTGCTCTTGGCTAGGAAGCGTTCTGGGATTTCAAGTCTATTTGTTTTCCAGATTCACTGCTGCTCTGAAAGAAAGTCAGGCCTTTGTTAGTGAGCAAGGAGCGGAGCTTGGAGAAGCAACTAGCTCCTGGGCTCCAACTACTGAACGTCTTTACTTTCCGAAACTGCCTCTTCCCTATTCTATCCTGATTCCCCCCCTTAACTATCTGTTTACAGTTGCAGGTACTTACTCCTTTTTATTTGCAACAGATCTTTTTGTATTCTTGTTTTCCTTTCTCTTTCTTCTTATGGTATAATAGCCTCAAACAGCCTGGATAAGATAATGGTTCTCAAACCTCTTTAGCTTGACTTCTCCCCCGAGATTCAGGTCTATATTCACCTGTCCACTTGGTATTGTTGTCTGCAAGGTGTACAGATCCCGTATACTCAACATGACAAGAATTTAACTCATTATGCGTTTTTCCAGATTTTTTATTCTCACTTGACACCATCATTCTCCTTTGACAACTGAAGATATTTGCAGTTGTTCTGTACTCGTTTCCCACGCTAAAAATCTACATGCAAGGAGTCACTCAAATCATAATTTTTACCTTCTAAGTCCCTTGATTACCACTCACTTACCACAAGAGCAGGACAATTACTTTCCTGCATTTTAACTTCTTATGGAACCTGTGAGCTTTGAGGAGAAAGAGCTGATGTAGGTCCATTTCAATTCTAGTATTCCATGTTTCTCTGACATTTACTTATGCAGGGCTGAGCTTATATTAGGTGTTTTGGTTAGGGTTTAGCAGAGGAACAAAAAATCAGTAGAAAACATGTATAATTATGCCAGGGAAGCTTACAGGATCAGAGGAGGGAGAGTCCACAGCGCCATCTGTGTGCTGGAGATCACAGGATCTAGTGGCTGCTTGGCCCAGGAAGATAGAAGCTCATTTCAGATGCTCATTTTTGAAGTGAGTTTTTTAAATTGGGGGGACTGATTTTTTAAAGTTATTCATGTATTATACATAAAAGTCCTTTGAGAAACAGCTGGTAATTTTTTTTTCATGTATTATAGGTTGTCTTTCACTCTGTTGGCGGTTTCTCTTGCTGTGCAGAAGCTTTTTGATGAGATGAGATCCCAGTTGTTGATTCGTTCTGCTAGTTTCTGTGCTGCAGAGGTTTTGTTCATGAAGTCTTTCCCTATGCCAATGTCTTAGAATTCTACCTAACCTATCTTCCAGCAGATACAGTGTTTATGTTTTAATATTTAGGTCTCTAATCCACTTTGATTTTAGTTTAGTGCATGCTGAAAGACACAGGTCTAGTTTTAATCTTTGTTGGGTTGAAACCAGTTTTTACATCACCATTTATTAAAGAGGCTACTTTTCTTCCATCAGGGTGTTTGGCTCACTTGTCAAAGGTGATGGCTTACTATGTCTGGAGCTGTTTCTTCATTTTCTAGTCTGTTCTGTTGATCCTTGGGTCTGTTTCTTTACCATGCTTTTTTTTTTTTTTTTTTTTTTAATCACAGTGACTTTGTAGTATAGTTTCAAGTTGGGGATTGTGATATCCTCTGTCATGTCCTTGTGGCCTAGAATTGCTTTTGCTATTCTAGGTCTCTTGTGGTTCCAGATGAATTTTTGGATTTTTTTTTCTGGTTCTGTGAATAGACATTTTTAAGGTAAAGAATTAGAAGCAGCAGTTAAATGTATGAAAAAAATCCACCCCTATTGGTCATTTTTAAGATGCGGATGAAAACAGCACTGAGATTCTAACTCCAGATAGAATGGCTACTATCAAGTTATCAACCAGCAATAAATGCTGGTGCGAGTGTGAGGAGAAAGGAACCCTTCTCCACTTTCGGGAATGTAGACTAGTGAAACCACTTTGGAAATCAGTGTAGTGAGTCCTCAAAGAACTAGGGTTAGAAGTTCCATTTCACCCTGTTATTTCTCTTCTGGGTATAACAAAAGAATTAAAAGCATTACATCACATATGATATTCGTGTACCCATGTTTATAATCACACAGTTTGTGATAGCAAAATCTTGGAAACAGCCCAGAAGTCCATTAACTGGTGACTGGATAAAGAAGATATGTTTTTTCCTATAAAATAGAGTGGTATGCAGCCATAGTGAAAGATAAACTTGAGACATTTATACTTAAATTGATATACCTTGAGGTTATCCTCATAAGCGATATATATAGAACACAAATTCGTAAATACTGTGTAATTTTTTAAATGTGAGAAACTGAAGGTTTAAATGAGGTCCAAAGTATATGATGGGTATTGTAAAATAGGAAGAAAATGTTAAAAGTGAAAGGGATCTTAGGGGTGCAGGAGAAAGCAAAAGAAGGGAAAGGAAAATTTTGAAGGTCAAAAGGAAAAAATGGAAACAAAGCTTAAATATATGGGGGTGGGGATTTGTAGGGAATGGGAAAAATAAGAGTCAAGATGTGTCATGGTCAGGTACATATTCTCAATAACGAAGATCATCATAGTTTATACCTAAAATGTGCTAGTAAACTCAGCATAAGGGAAAAAACAATGATGGAGGCTGATGAATGAACCAGAGGGAGCAGGGATTTAACACCAGTCCAGGGCTGAAAATCTGGAAACTCATTGGGTAGTTACTTTACGAGTCTGTGCTGAAAGACTGAAACTACCGAAGACTAATGGGCAAAAAGATGAGAGCAAAAGATGCTCTTGCTCAAAGCACATCAACATCCTTTTCCTTGGTTTCACTTAAGCTATCTGTTGGTGTCATCCACCACCGGATGGGGCTGCCTCCTCATTTTGTTGGCATATACACCAGTCATCTCTGAAGATAACCCATAAGCACACCAAAAACTGTAATCTGCTAGGCACTTTCTGTCTCTCTGTCTGTCTGTCTCTTTCTTTCTTCCCTCCCTCCTTACCCCTCCCCCACTCCCTCTCTTCTTTCTCGGTGGTACTGGGGATAGAACCCAGGGCCTTCACACTGAAGTACCTTCCCAGTCCTTTTTATTTGATCTTGGGACAGAATCCTGCTAAGTCACTAAATGATCGAGCCTGGAGTCAGACTTGTGATCCAACTTACTTGGTGTTTCTTAATGTAGTTGAGTTGACATGTCTTTTTTTTTTTTTTGTGGTGGTGGTACCAAGGATTAAACTCAGGCTTTTGTGCTTGTGAGGTAAGCATGGCGCCACTGAGCTATATCCCTGGCCCCAGGTTGACATGTCTCGTTTAGTGGTCACATTAGTGTTGGGCAGATGTTCTGACAATAGTGCTGGGAATTAGGTTGGGCCGTAAAGAAAGCAAGGTTGCTGAGCAGAGACCTCACTTGTTCAAACACTTAATTTCATTTGGATTTTTAACCATACCATATAGTTCATCTACTTAGGCATTAAATAAGACTGTGAACAATACTGTAGGAAATTTTATTTACTGTTTAATTATAAGCCTCATTCTTTTGTTTTGAGACAAGGTCTTGCTTTGTAGTTCAGACTGGCCTTGTACTCACTATGTAGCCCAGGCCAGCCTTGAATTCACAGCAGTCTTCTTGCCTCTGCCTTCCTAGTGCTAAGATTACAGGTGTGAGCCACCATGCTTGGCATTGTGGTATGTGGTTACCGGGGATCCAACTCAGGATCTTGTGCTTGGCAGGCAGATGCTGGAACCACTGAGCTAAATCCCCGTCTCATAACATAAGCCTTATTCTTAAAGCATTTCACTCCTGGAGGTAATTTCAGAGGGTCTTTGAATAGCAAGTATGCTTGCCCAAGTCGGCAACAAAGGTGAGTAGGATGGGAGACATCACTCAGAGACAGATGAGGCATATAGTGTTTAATTTCTTGCCTGTATGGGCTGATTGTTCTAGGATTTTTAAATCTCAGACACTTCTTACAGTGCTGTAAGCAAATACAACCTTGTACAAAAACTTTTCAGTAGAGGAGAAAATTCAAGTTGCAATGAAGCTTTCATGTGTGGGTGTTTCAGAAGCAAACACAGAATCTTTTATCTCAGAAATATAGAGATCACATTTGAAGGTACCTTGTAGAATATCTACTTTGACTCCACTAGTGAAGAAATGAAATCAGAACGATTTTCTTCATTAGTTATTACTTACGAATTTATTATACCCTTGATCCTGTGCTAAGTGCTGGGGTACAAATCAAATAAGACAGGGGCTCAATGTAGAGCAAGGTATAGGCATACAACAGAAGAGGATAGATTATGTGGAGGCGGCAAAAGACCTTCACATCTCAAAAGTTACATGCTCACATGACATGTGTGCAGTGTGCCAGCTGCAGCTGCTCTGCATCATCTCCACTCTCCAGCCACCATTTGGGATGTTAACATTCTTGTGACAGAGGAACAAGGAGCAGGGCCAGTCCATGCTGGCTGGCAAAACTCATACCCTAGAGTTTGTCATCAGCCCACCTTTCAGGTTCCTTCTCGCTTTATATGCAGTTGCTCTACCCTTACTGGATACAAGAGTCTTTGAAATTCCTGGAAATTTAAAGGATGAAAGTGGGATTTTTTTTTTAAATCTAGTTACCATAGAAATCTAGTTATCACAGTTGAGAATGATGTGTGTCTCGCTTTTGGCAGGAGAGTCATTAGAATCAAAGATCCGGTTCCCTTCTATGAGACCAGTTCCTGCCTGGGAGACGGCAGAAGCAGAGGTCACTGGGAGGAGGCAGGTGATGTGGGGAACAAATGAAGCTGAGTTTGTTCCTTCTCAGCCCTTCGTAGCCTTTTCTGGGCTTGGATTTTTACTCTGGGGAATGAAAATCCATGGACCTAGATCCTATTTATCGTATCTCTGTGTTTATTCTGCTTCTTTGGTTGAAGTAACAGAAAATCATTGGAACTGGCCTTACTAAGAAATAAAAGAGCCTTTCCTAGGGATTTTTCGTCTAGTTCAAAGGCAAGGCATGCATCTGAACCCCTGGGAAAAGGGGAAATCAGAGCCTTAAGTATCATTAGGTTTTCTTCTCTGGTATTTATTTCTCTTTATCCCCATTTCCCCCTTTTGCCAGATTGGTTCCCTTTTTTACCTGGTGTACACTTATAAAAGCGTGGCCCTAGGAGCTATGGAGTATAACCTGTTGTCAACCTAGGCACCTAGGGAGAGACAGGGCTGTGCTCACTTTGGCAGCACATATACTAGGGAGAGTCAGGGTAATCTCTTAATGGTAGTGAGTTCCAGGGAAAGAAGTCATTAGATCATGAGACAGGTGCTCATTCAGTCTGTTTAGCTGATAGATTGCGTGGTCACCAAGCACCCTTTTGCAGTAACAGTAGGGAATCTAGGAGGATAGAGACCAGAGGAAGAGAATGAGATAATTTTCTGGTGCCTGAGGTGTTAGCTTAAATACACGGTATACTTCCCACCATTGAATATCTCTACAGAGTCTAAACTATAACAAACAGCAGAGTCCATAGTTTTGGTTTCAAAAAAAGTGCTGGAAATCTCTGTGGCATAGCAAGACAAATTATAAACATAATATACTCTGCTAAACAACAGTGTTAACAAGAAGCCCACATAGTAAATGAGAAAGTTTCAATATACTTTAGATAAAAATGTGACAATGTGTTTAAAAAATCAAAAGTACCCCCCAAAAGTGTAATAGTATGTTTATCAGTGGGAAGACTGACTATGGCAAAGATTTCTAGTTTTTATTAAACATATAAAATCAACGTATAAAACTCAGTTACATTTCTAAATGTTAACAAGGAACTATCTGAAAAATTTAAAATATTTCTATTTATAGTAACATCAAAAGGAATAAAATACTTAGGAATACATTTGGTCAAGAAGATGAGAGCCTGTACACCTTAAACTATAAAATATTGATAAAAATGGAAGGATGCATGGACAGATGGAAATATATCTCTTGTTTATGAGTTGAAAGAAATATATATCATATTCATGTTTTCTTTATCCATTTAAAGTTGTTTCCAGGTCTTGTCTATTGGGAATAATGCCCCCATGAATATGACAGTGCAGATATCTCTTCAAGTTCTCCAGTACAATTTCTTGGAATATCCACTTGTAAAACAGCTGGGTCATAATGAAATTTTGTTTTCAGTTTTTTGAGGCACCTGCAACTGTTTTTCACAATCGTGGAACTGCGAGCAGTGCGCCAGAGCTCCCTTTGCCAGCCTCTGCTCTCTCGTTCTCACCTGTCATCGTCCTGAGAACAGCCTCCCTCCTAGGGCCAGGCTACCCTACGGGGTTTTAACGTGCACTTCCCTGAAAATTGCTGATCTTATGCATTTTTATATCCTGTTGGCCATTTTTATGTTTTGTTTTTTTAGAAATGTCTACTTTGGTCCTTTATTCATCTTTGTATTGGGTCATTTATTTTCTTGCTATTTTGGATATTAACTCCTTATCAGATACATGGCATTTTCTCCCATTTGTAGCTTGTCTCTTCATTCTTCTGACCTTCCCTTTTGCTATGCTGAAACTTTTTTTTTTAGCTTGATGTAATTGCACTTGTCTACTTAATTTTTGAATATTTTGGGGGTCAGATTAAAGGAAAAACAAGGGAATAGATATCTAGGAATTATAGAGAGTTAAAAATAAAAAAATTCTGGTGTGGTTTGATCCTCTCAAAAGAAAAATCTGTTCTTTCTTATACAATATTTATGCTAAGTAAAAGTCCTATGTATTTATGATATATAGATGTTTTGATATATGTGTGCATATAAATGGCTAAATAAAACTATTTAATATGTGTTATTTAATATTTACTTCTGAGTGAGGGCACTTAAAATCTACTAATCAATATACTGTAACTTTTAGTATATGATATATCTTTATTCACTATAGTCATGATATATAATATGACTCTTGGACTCATTTTTTTTATCTCATTGAAATTTTGTGTTCTTCGACCAATATCTTCCTATGACCTGGTTTTCTTATTCTTTTACATTAAATATATTTGTGCAATGGGAAAACGTATTTATGAAAACACAGAGGTTACCAACTTACTTTATTATTTCATCCATAAACACTGAAAGAACATCAGGTGTGGTGGCTCATGCCTGTAATCCCAATACTTGAGAGGCAGAGGCAGGAGGATTGCTGAGTTCCAGGCTGAGTTCAGGGCCAGCCTGAACTACAAAGTGAGACCCTACTTCAAAAAACTTAAAAACAAAACAAAACAAAAACACTGAAAGGATTTATTCAGAGACAGTTATATGCAAGATTTGTCTTTAGGATATTACTTACAATGGTAATTTTAGTACGGAGAAATAGGAAGTGGTTACACAAATTATGTTACATTAATACATTGAGATATTACACAGTTATGAGAAATAAAGTTTTACCTTAGGTCTAAATGGACAACTAGCTATATTGCCTCTTCTTCTTCAGGCCCCAAACATTGAGAAATGGGATTATAGATTTATGTGACTGTGCATTTTAAGACTAATTCCACCACAGCCTTGAAAAATGGGGAGAAACTCCTCAGTAGAGCAGAAGCATTGAGAATTTTCTGAGACAGATGTTAGTGAGATCAGAATGAGCAGCTGTGCTAGGCCAATGGACCAAAGGCCAAAGATTTCGGCTTGATTTCCATCAGTAATAAAGGCGGCCTTGGTCTCCATAGCTACCCCTTGCTTTATAACTCAATTTCTTATTGAATATCCTTCAAAGATGTCAACATCCAGATTCCCACGAAGGTCAGCAATACATCCTGCCCCCAAAATCGGTGAGATTTCCGATATCCTTTCAATAATGACTCTATGTTTGGAGTCTGAATAGTTTTCTTCTTTCTTGATATTAAAGAAGTTTGCATAGAGTAAAATATTTCTTGGCATGTGACATACAATAAGTACACTGGCAGTTAGTATTTTTAAATTTTTTGCTACTAATTTGGAAGAAGTGATGCAAGTGGGCAGAGCGACAGTAGGATATATTAATTTTTATTGAAGTATCATATACATAAAGGATTGATCCCATGACATTATTAGTGTATATCTGAGTACATTTTCACAAATATAACATGTTTAATTAATCAGGACCCAGGTCAGGAAGGAGAACACATTAGCATTCCAGAAATCCCCTTTGTGTCCCTACTACCTCACTCCCCTCCAAGTAGCCACTATCTTAACTTCTAATAGTATGAACTACTGTTACCTGTGAGCAAAATTTACACAGAGGAAGAGCTAAGACAAGGCATTAACCTCAGGTGTAAAATTTAAGGAGGTGCCACAAACCCAACCAAACCACACCCCACCAGCAGAGCATGGATGTTCAAGATGCTCCATATCTTAGCCAAGTTTTAATATTATTGCTCTAAAAAAATTCCAGATCACCAGACAGTCTTTGGTTAAACTGCCAACAAAACAGCTGAGCTCTTTGATGTTGAAAGAAGTCAGTTGTTTGCCTCTTTGTCAGCATCTGTCTATTTACTTAGCTTCTTGCCAAAATTAACACCATTTCCCTGACTAATTTATTTGCTTAACTTCCATGTTCCCACCTTGGTCCTAATGTACTGCGGCTGTCATCCTAAATGGTAGTCCTCACTATGCATTCGTTAGCCCGCCACTGTACTCCTTGCTGCCATTCTCTGAAACAAGCACTGAATATATTGTCTATACCTTTAGTAATCAACACGAGTAACTTCTAATTTTTTTATTGCCATTTCCATACTAATAGAGTATGTATTTTAAAAATATACATATAATAGAAAATAAAAGACAGAGCCAAGGATTTAGCGCAGTGGCTCTGGTACATGCCTTACAAGAGCAAGGTCCTGAGTTTGATTCCTGGTAACCACATACCACAGTGCTGGGTGTGGTGGCTCACACCTGCAATCTCAGCACTCAGGAGGCAGAGGCAGGAGGATTGCTGTGAGTTTGAGGTTAGCCTGGGCTCCATAGAGAGCTTAGGGCCAGCCCGAATAACAAAGTGAGACCCTGTTGCAAAAAAAAAGAAAAAAAAAAAAAAGAAAAGAAAAGCTAAAGTAATAGACAATGTTTTAGGATTTCTTGCTACTTGTGATGGCTTCGTGCTATTGTAATACAAAAGTACAATATTAAGATGAAATTCAGTATGATAGCAGCTGTAATTATGTAAATCAGAGAGTGATGATAATTTCAGAATTTTGAAGATGACCACTTGGCTGATATGATTAGCTCATCATTGCTTTCGCCTTCTATTGTGGCTGACAAACAGCTTGTCTCTGGAGTGGAGTTGTGAGCTTCAATTGTTTCTTGTTCATTTGCACTTGCATCTTTTTATGCTTTCATTTTTTTTTTTTAGTTTTGTTAGAACATGTTTGTATTACATACTCATTACATTCATCATAGGGGATTAGCACATATAATAATACATTTCGATTTTCTTTACCCCCGCCACCCCAGTTTTGTTTTTTCAGCATCAAATTTATTTATTTATCTTATAAGACCTTGCAAAGCAAATTACCATATGTGTAGACTGAAAACCAGACTAATATGCCAAAGAATATGTAAAATACATAAGACAATTGTACAAAATTAAGGTACAATTTTAGATACTTTGTTCAAAAGTTAAATTATCACTATTTGTTGATGACATGATCCTCTACATAGAGTACTCCCCAAAATCCACATAAAGACTCTTACAACTCTTACTCAAATTCAGCAGTGTAAAGGGTACAAAGGCAAGACTCAAAAATCAATAGTATTTCTTTGTTTCAATAACAGACTCACTGAGAGGGAAATTAGGAAATAATACCCTTCAAAATAGCATCAAAAAATTAAATATTAAGAATTAACCTGACAGAAGAAATGAAAGATCTCTACAGTGAAAAGTATAGTACTCTGAAAAAAGAGATTGAAGAAAGCAACAGAAAATAGGAAGACAGGACCAGGGATTTAGCTCAGTGGTTTCCAGTGCCTGTCTTCCAAGCACAAGGGCC
Source organism: Petromus typicus (assembly GCA_004026965.1). Taxonomy (NCBI): domain Eukaryota; kingdom Metazoa; phylum Chordata; class Mammalia; order Rodentia; family Petromuridae; genus Petromus; species Petromus typicus. The sequence continues at coordinate 21,709 of PVIR01011615.1, forward strand.
TGGGTTTGATCCCCAGTTAACCACATACAATACTGGGCGTGGAGACTCACCACAGTGCCATATCAGTACCACATACCACAGTGCCGGGCGTGGTGGCTCACGCCTGTAATCCCAGCTCTCGGGAGCCAGAGGCAGGAGGATTGCTGTGATGTAGGTTGGAGGCTGAGCTCAGTGCCAGCCTGAACCACAAAGTGAGACCCTGTCTCAAAAAAAAAAAAAAAAGAAAAGAAAATAGGAAGACATCCTATGTTCCTGGATAGGCAGAATGAATATAATTAAAATGGGCCATACTTGCAAAAAAGTTATATAGATGTAAATCCCAATCAAAACGCCAATAATATTCCTTACAGAACTGGAAAAAGCAGTCCTAAAATTCACATGGAACCAGAAGAGACCAAGAATAGCAAAAGCAACTCCAGGCAACAAGGACAAAGTGGGGGCATCAGAATCACAGACTTCAAGTTACGCTACAAGGCTACTGTGATAAAAGAAGCATGGTCTTGGTGAAAACAGATCTGTGGATCAATGGAACAGAATAGAAGACAGAGAAACAACTCTAAGAACACTCAGCTGTAAGAGATCCCTGCAGTATATCCTAGACTCCTGCTTGGTGCTATGCTACATGGCACAAAGAAAAACTTACAGACAGAATTAAAGAAACAAAGACAAGAAACTGGGGTGCCCAGTGCTTGAGCAAGCAAAGGCCCTCAACAGCCAGAACCGCTGATATTTATTGTGACACAATCATTGTTAGGTTGGGATAAGAGTACAATGCGTGGCTGCTAGGGATATGTTGCTGCTACAGGCAAGGCTTATAAAAGAAAAGAAAAGCATTCTTGTGGTAGATTGGCTGGGAACACAATATGGGTCAGAACCACTCTAACCTCAGCTGTATGTTACCTCATATACTTTGCTTAGATTCACTTCTTAAACCAGTTGCGGGGTTAACTCTTCACAGCCTGCTCTGTTTACAGCCTGCTTTGGGCATAATCCATGTGTGGTCCTCACACTCTATTATTATTATTATTATTATTATTATTATTATTATTATTATTTTGAGACAGGGTCTCATGTTGTAGTTCAGGCTGGCCCTGAGCTCATTATGGAGCCTATGCAATATTCAAACTCAGCAATTCTCCTGCCTCTGCCCCCCGTATGCTGGGATTACAGGTGTGAGTAACCACACCTGGCACCATGGTAGGCGTGAGTACCACATCCGGCATTGTTCTATATGGTTACCAGGGATCAAACTCAGGTTGTTGCACTTGCAAGGCAGGTTCCGGAACTACTGAGTTAAATCCCCTGCACATCTATTATGTTACTTTTGATAAAGGGGCCAGATCCCTTCTCAGGGAGAAAGATAGCCTCTTTAACAAATGTGCTGAGGAAACTGGCTTTCCACATGCTGAAGGTTGAACCTAGGCCCACATCTCTCACCATGCACTAAACTAAAATCCAAGTAGATCAGAGATGCAAACATTAGAACAGAAAGATTTAATTGGCTTGAAGACAATGTAGGGAAAACTCTTGAAGACACAGATTTAGGCAAAGACTTTCTAAACAAAGCTTCAGTTGCATAAGAAGTAACACCACAACCAACAAATGGGATTGCATCAAAGTGAGAAGTTTCTGCATAGCAGCAAAAGGAAGAGACAACCTACAGAATGGGAGAAAGTTCTTATCAGCTACTCCTCAGACAATGGACTGATACCTGGACTATAGAAAGAACTAAAACAAAGTTAGACCCCCTAAGTTTAAAGACCCAACCCAAAAATGGGCATCTAAAATGTATAGACACTTCTCAGATGAAGAAGTAAACACAAACAAATTTTCACATTGTTGGCTATTTGAGAAATGAAAATTAAAACAACACTGAGATCACCTCTCACTCCACAAAGAAGGGCTACCATCAAGAAATGCTGGCAAGGGTGTTGGGGGAAAGAACCCAGAATCCTTGTTATTATCATCAACATGAAGTTTCATGTCAAGACTCCTTTTAGCCCTTTTATTCATTTTGTAGGTTAGCTTAATTAAAATTATCTAACAGAGCCCGTATAGCCATTATCTAAGAATGCACAAACTGCACTGTGTTAGAAGAAAGAAAAAGTGAAAAAAAAAATGCAACTTCTCATTCTCCCTTCAGGCTACCTTATATTTATATCTGACACATGACCCTCTAGGAGTATTCCCAGGATCAATCTATCTTTAAATATTAGCAAAGGATTAGCTCTGATTTTTAAAGAGAAGTACAAGTAGTACACCCCTAGTGTTTTCCTCTTGCTCATCAGATATTGACTTGAGTTTGCCCTGGGGTGTGTGAGTCTATTCTGGAGACTACTAGAATTGAGGACAAGGTCAAAGCCACTTATTTCTCTGTTCTTTTCAGCTCGAGGATGTCACTAAGCACTGGGGAAGAAAATGGAAGGACCTAGAAAGAAAGGAAACTAACAGCACAACCATTTGATCTTCTGACAGCACAAAGTTCACAAAAATTTTAGATTTATCTTTTAATAAAAATGCCTCACTTTTTCTATGATGGATTACATTTTCCTTTTCCATGGTTAGATAAATGCTCCGTTTCTATTTCATAAAGTTACTAGGTTTCCATGTGGGGTGTTACGGGTGGTGCCAGCTATCATCTCCCAGTGGCTGTAGTGTGAAGAGGAAGGAATCCTGGCATGAGAGTCAGAAGATGTGGATTATTGTCTTCGATCCGTTGTTCACAGGCCAGATGTCTTTGGGACTAGTCACTTGTTATTTTACTCTATTTTATTTAAGTGCTTTATTAAAGTGCTTGGTTCTAATGAAGGAATGGAATGTTTGGCTCTCCCTATCTCCTTCTCCTTTGTACTTATTTAAAAAAAATCTATTTGTATTGCATAAGCTTTATGTAGCAGGAATATTATTCTGGCCTTGCACTTACAATAGTGTATGATAATTTATCTCTTTATGTATCTGTACAGAAGAGGATCTCTCAGGTACAGGGAAGTTTCATCTGTTGTCAGCCTCACCTATGGGATGTCTGGTCCAGTGTAAGATAGCACTTAGTAAGTATTTGGGGGAAAGAATAAATGAGTCTTATGGGCAAAGGGGAGTGTGCAGTCACACTGTCATAATATTACAAAATATCCAAGATAGTGAACTTATAAGATTAAAGGTTTATTTAGCTCACAGCTCCAAGTGTCTTGTCCAAGACTGAGTGGTCGTGTTGCTTTGCTCCCTGAGGGTGTGTGGAACGGTAATGGCAGGGAGTGCACGGCAGAGCCAACTGTTCACCTCACGAGCTTGGAAGCAATGAGAAAAGGAGGGGGGTGGGGCCCCACAATCCCCTTCGAAGGTTTGCCTCCCCCGACATGAGGACTTCCTGCTAGCATTTGCTTTCTAGATGTTCTACCATCTCTCAATAAAGACACTCTGGGGCCAAATCTTAAACATATGAAACTTTGGGGGACATTAACCCTCCAAACTGCAACAGAGAATCTGGTGTGGGTATCCTGACCAACCCCCTGGACATTCACTTGCCCACTTAAGGTGCTATTGGAAAGATCTGTGACAAAAACCTGACTTTGAAGGTAAGGAATGCTGAAGTGTCAGAGCGAATGGCCTTGACATTGCCCTCTCTCTGGCATGGTTGGGGAGTTGGTGGTCAAAACCACTGCTTCTCCAGCCTGTGGATAATACCACAGATACGCAAGATAATGAGGCCTCTGTCCTGCTTCGGAATCTCTGTGGGCTGAGGTCCAACAGTAAGAAGATAACTTCATAACCTGAATTTTCTTCCTATTTAGGATTTAGTCCTAAACAGATGACTTGCTCTCAACTCCTTGCCTTATAGTTTGCTACTGGGAGAATCCAAATCATGTTGCCTTGAAGGATTGCTGTGGAAAGAGAATGAAAAACTACATATAAAAAGCTTCGTGGTCTCATTGTGTGAGTGTTATTCCCTTGGGAACAAGATGGCCTCAAGAGGAGGGAGTGGAATAAATGATGACACAGAGACATCTGGGTCCTAGTCCCAGACCTGTGACTGTTACCGTGTGTGGCAAAAGGGACTTCGAAAGTAAGGACCATCTGAATTGGCTGGAAGTGCTTCTCCAGAGGCTCTATGAGAAGAAGGCAGAGAGAGAACTGACCCAGAGGAGGTACTGTGACCACTGAAGCAAGATGTACACCGCTGTCCTTCAAGATAGAGCAGGTGGCAACCAACCAAGGGGTGCAAGAAAAGCGACTTCCGAGGCTGGAAAAGGTAAGAAATGAATGACTCTCCAGGAACACTGCCTTGTGAACACCTCAATTTTGACCCAGTAAGATGGATTTTGAACCTTCTAATCTGTGTTACTCTAAGAGAATAAATGTGTGATTTAAGCCACTATGTATACAACAGTTTATTACTGCAGCTGCAAGAAACAACACAAGGAGGATTCTGCTTACCACCTCTCGCCTACTTAGGCAGGTGGTGGTACAGGGTGAAGGGCTGGCAGCAATTTCCACTGGTCTCCGGAACATCCTGCTCTCTCCTGATGTCCTGATGTACAACCAAGTTGTGCTTTCTGCTCCTCCTTGGGGGCTGTTCTTCACCCACAGACTCATGAGGAATTTCCATTGTGTTTCAAGGACAACAGAAAGAAAGAGTCAGGGTTTTTATGCAATGGAAATAAATAAACAAGCACTAAAATGAAATCATAAATATGCATTAAGAAAGCTGAGTCAAGGAACCCCGATGTCCAGCCCTAGTTCCCTGCTGTTATTAAAATTAAATGCAGCAATTGATCATCCCACTCCTTTTTATGTGACGACTCCTATCCACAAACAATAGGATCTTTGTTGGTTGTTTTTTTTTTTTTTTTTTTTTTTAGTTTTTTTGAGACAGGGTCTCGCTTTGTGGTTCAAGCTGGCCCTCAGCTCAGCCTCCAACTCACATCACAGCCATCCTCCTGCCTCTGCCTCCCGAGTGCTGGGATTACAGGCGTGAGCCACCACGCCCGGCACTGTGGTATGTGGTACTGGTTGCTGCTGGGCGTGAGTCTCCACACCCAGTATGGTATGTGGTTACCAGGGAATCGAACCCGGGTCCTTGTGCTTGCAAGACAGGCGCTGGAACCACTAAGCCAACTCCCCGGCCCAGATCTTTGTTGGGTTTTGATGTATGTTTTTCATTGATCTGTAGCCCAAAATCATTCAGAGCTTCTATTAAATGTACTTCTATAATTACACACTTTTTTTTCCCTTGAGGACTCACAATATACTGAGAAGCTCCTCTGCAAACCTATTTGATGACCAAAGCTGTACATTTTTAAAAAATACATGTGGTCCCAACTACTAAGAGGGTAAGGCAGGAGTATCATTTTTGCCCATTGGTTAGGAGCAAATCTGGGCAACATAGTGAAGCTTTGTCTCAAAAAAACCAAAAACAAACACAACAGTATTTTGGAAACAATAATTTTTCTCTGGGAATGGTGAAATTTAAAGAAGGATTGATACTAAAGAATTATTAGTTGTGATAGACGGTATGACTTAGCAAGAAAATGTCCATTTCTAAAAGTATGTAGGTGATAAGATATAAAAGAAAAGATTGGAAGGTAAAAGAAAGACGTAGAAAAATAAGAAAGAAAGAAAGGTGAAAGAGAAAAATAAAGAGAATGAAATGGACAAATGGATCCAATATGTCAAAATCTTGGGAGGTATTAAATTTAAGAGGAATATATGGATATTCATTGAATTGTTGCATGCATCTGAAAATATAAGATTCATGGAAAAATTAAAAGATTAAAAGAGATCTTTTAAAAAACTTTTCTATAGGAAAGAGCTGCAGAAATAAGAAACATGAGTTTCAGAAGAATCACTGGACATGCGAAGTTCCAGTCTTTAATCTTTTTTTTTTGCTGTGCTGGAGTTCAAACTTGAGCCCTTGTGCTTCCAACATAGTTGCGGTACTACTTGAGCTGAATCCCCAGGCTGAATCCTGTTTTATGAAGCTGAGTGACATTGGGAAGTTATTCGACCTTTCTTTTCTGAGTTTCTTTATGGGTAAAATGGACAGCACCCACTTCAAGTGATTGTTGAGAAGAATCAACAAGATTATGTTTCTGAAACACTGGAAATAGTATTGGTCACAAAGCAACATAAAGTATATATCATTATTTTAGTATCGTGCGTTACACTGGCAGAGTAGTCCTCGACTTGAGGCACACCTGATTCTCTCAGAGATATTTGGAAGACCTAGAAACATTTCTGTTTTCCACAACTGGGTTTGCTACTGGCATCTGGCGAGTAGAGAGAGGACAAGGGTTGCTGTTAAATAGCCTACGATTATAAGACAGTCCCCATGAAAAAGAAGTAGCTGGACAAAAATGCCAACAGCGCTGAGGGTGAAACTGCACTAGTATTATTATTCAAACATTTAAAAATATTAGAAAGCACAGGTAAACAAAATAATAATAATCATAATCCATCATTTAACTATGCAGAAATAGTTACTATTCCAAACTGGAAATTAACAAAAAACAAATGATACTTTTGCAAAATTAAGATGCATTATGAAGAAAATATCCCTTTGCTCACTGCTTCCAGTAGTGATCTGTCCTCATTTCTTCCAAACTATCACAATGCAGGAAAAGTTATCCAAGCTTCCAGACTTCTGGAAAATGTACTATTTAGTATTTGACTAGGCTTTTGGCTCTGATTGAAAAGAAACTGAATGAATCATAAGGAGATCACGGGAAGTCATAGATGATCTACGTCGGAAGTCCTGGTGGGAGTCTACTCTGACAACGCTTGATGAGGAAAATTTACACAGATTATATCAAATGCTTTCTAAAGTCCATATTATCTGACTCACAGTTTTACTTTTAAGAGTTTATGCTAAAATAATAATTAGAAAAGTGTACAAAGATGTTTGTAAAGTTATCTACTCTTTTGGGAGGTATAGTATCAAGAATTGAACCTAGGGCCTCACAATGACTACATTCCTAGGGGTTTTTTTTTGAGGCAAGGTCTCATTAAGTTGTTAAATTGCTCAGACTGGGCTCAAATTTGTTATTTCACTGCCTCAGTTTCCCAAGTGTGTGCCACCCATCCTGGCTGCTGTATTGTTCTTACTTGTGAAAAATATGGAGGGCCAAAATTGGAAAGAATTAAGAAATGAGGTTTGGCTGACTATGCTGTAGTATAACTATGCAGTGACATAGCAGGCCAATATTTAAAAAGTCAGTGCTTATGTAATATGCATTTACGTGGAATATATACATGTTGTATTCAGTGAAAAACCACAGGAAAGGCCTGTAAGGACTAATGTGCTAACAGGTAAAACACAGAGACTGTGGAGACAGAAGAGGATCTGGAGAAGAGAGAGAAGGAAAGAGGAAGGAGAGTAAAAATGAACGACACATAGTATATATATATATATATATACACACACACACACACACACACATACATATATATGTTTTATACACACACATATATGTTTTATATATAACATATATATGTTATATATATGTTATATGTTATATATATATGTTATATATGTATGTTGTTTCTCCAAGACAAATGTAATTGTTATGCATCACAAATATATACTAATAATCTTTTTAAATGGTACTGATGAGCATTACTGGCTGGAGATGGAACCCTGGGAGAAAGTTCAGAAGATGCATCCTATCTTTTGGTACCTTCTGGAGAAACACGCCTGGGGCAAGGTGCAGTGGGATGCACTGGGAACCATACTCTAGCAGAAGGCCCTCAGCTTGTCATTGTCACTGTGTTGTCAATCAGGTAAGGGTTCTTTTGCTCCATTTGGGTAGAAATCATGCATCAGTGAGCTGTAGTTCTGCTGGCAGCCCTGATGCTATTGGTAACACCAGTTAATGCTGAAGGCCACGGGATAACACTGCCAGCTCCTGGTCTCTGCTGCTGTCAGTCACTGCTGATTGACAACAGCCCAAGCTGATGCCTTTGGAAGACTGCTGGATTCTGGTCTCTAGATCTCTTCAAGGATAATAGGTTTTATTGCTTTTTTTTCTAACAGATTTATAGGGCCTTCTGAGCCCACACCTGAGAAGCATGAGTTAGTGCTGCTTATATAGAAACTACAGGCCAGTGATTGGTTCACGTGCAGGTAAACCTGTGATTGGTTTAAATTTGGGTCTCTTTGGTTCAAGTGGTGGCCTGTGATTGGTTCAAGTGGGTGTGGTGCACCAAAACAGCTGCAACCATCTTGGCAGTGATTTACTGAGACGGTGGGGAGATGTGACTTGTTTGATGGCTTCACTGAATTTGGGAAAGATGGTGGAGCTAAAACTTGGTATCTTTGGAGGACTATCTGTGTTCATGATAGCTTATTGGGAGCTGGAGGGGTTGGTGATGTTAATAGTGGGCTCATCCCACCCTCCCTGATTGTATCCTCCTTAGTCTCCCCACCTTTTGCAAATAGGTACCACCAGCATCTAGAGTGGTACCAAGCTACACACCTCCTGCTGGAATGGCCTGGAGAACAGCTGTGAGGCAGCTTGGGTGGCAGGAGGACACTGAGGCCAAGTGGCAAGTTGTGCCAGTCCATTCTGGTGGTAGGAAGAGGAAGGGAACGAAAGAGAAGTGAGGGGGAGGGGCATGGCGACTGTTGGCTAAACTGTGCCTCCTCCAGCATGCACAGGGGCTGGATGTGGGTGGTAACGGTACTTCCCCTCTGCCTCCATTTTTAATGGAAGTTACCTTGCCTCTAGGTAACAAATATTGTACTTTGCATTCATGTTTAAGCAAGAGCTGGTTGAAGTTCAGCTCTTCAGGAAGCACTGTGAAATACCTGGGGAAATTGATGCTACAGGGAGTATCAGTCAAAGGTCCCAGCCAGCTCTTAGCCAGAACCTGAAAGGGGTCTTTGAAGGCCAGCGGGCCTGCCTTCCGCTCTCACTTGTCTAAACAACAGGCTTTTCTCAGTCTTAAAATGAGACTTAACATGAGAAATTGTATTGGATTACTTCTAAGGACCTTTGAGATCTAAAGATTTTGTAATCCTAACATTTTAATCACCTCAGTGGCAATTTCTGTTGTGACAAACGGGCTATAAATTTCCCTGGGATTTCATTGTCTTTAGTAGTGAGACTCACTTGTTATAATTTTTCGGACTATGGAGGAAGGAATCTGACCATTGGACACTTTCCCATACTTCTCCTCTGCCTCTCAAGAAGTTTATGTGGCTTCATTAGCTCAGATCCATCAAGTGCTTTTGAGAGTCAGAAAGTCAAGTTAATGTCTTGTTATGAATAACTGCTCACTGGAAACTCAAATCATTATTAAAAGAAGATATTGTCTTGCTGCTGTGAAACCCAAAGCCTATTAGCTCTAATCTGTAACGTCTGCTGCTTGAAGGAAAACGTGGATGGGGGCAGGGTGAACCCACGCCAATCCCCTGAGTCTGGCATGAGGACAGGAGGGCATGCTTAAGGTAAATGGGATTCTGGGAAGTGAAATTCTGTACAGGTATAAAATGGAGTGTTTTGGAGGAGGCTTACTCTTGTTAGGAAGCTTCAGTGGAGTTTCTGTGAGCCTTGAGGACACATCCTTTTCTAATTTCTTATCTTGGACAAGCATTGGATGAAAGATGGTAGAAGTCTTTTGGGTTCCTTAGGCTGAGGGAGAGTAGTTGCCTATGGCTGCACTGCTTGGAAGAACATCCAGGTGGTAGAGAATCCTGTGAAGAAAGACTTCAGTAAGCCTGAAACTTCATAGAAACTTGCAGCACTGGCAAGCTGTATGCATTTCTTTTCACTGCAATATTGCCAGTGAAGTATGTTGAATATTGGAGAAGAAAAGGAAGAAAAAGAGACAGCTGTATACATTGTTTTATTTGTACCCCGGCTTGTCCCAAAAAATACTTCTTTCTCTTGAAGTCTTCCTATGAGTGGAATGGCTGATGGACTGTGAGGAAGTGGAGTTCAAATCCTGCTAAGGGTGAGTTCACTTTCTCTCCATAGCGCTGGTGAGGGGAGAAATACGCTTCCCTGGCTGCTTGCTGTGCTCCTGGCATGCAGAAAGGAGTATCAAGCTCAAAGTCGACTGGAACATTCACATGATTCTGATGTGACCTACAAAGTATTTTCCCCAATATAAGCAGATCCAGGAATGGATGTGTAAGTTTTCCAAGACCCCTCCATACTCACGTTCGGTCTTCAGGCCTGGCTGCATTAGTAATGCAGATCTGCAGTATGTTAGGGGTGTTTCTCAGCGTTTTGATTCTATGTTCTCCATTGTGTTTGCTATTTATGTCAGCTAGAAAAGGTTAGAGTTCCACTTTCAATGGTGGCTACTGTGAAAGAAATAATAGTGGTACACATCTTAAAGTGTAAGTCTCATGTGCTAGGTTTAATAAAGGCCTTCTTTCCGCTCTGTTTTTCCAAGCGTGTAAAGAGAGGAGGCTTTGGAAACAGCTTTAGCTACAATAACTCTGCTGTTCAAGGGCTTTGTAGTGGATTTTTGAACCTCAGATTTTTTTTTTTTGTATCTGTAAAATGAAGATAACAGTATCTACTTCGGAGGATTAGACGTGACATGAAATAGTTATGATGGACAATAACCGGGAGAGTGCTGAACGAAGGCAGGCTCTACATAGGCTTCTGCCACGTGTGGGCTTCTCATCTGTGCTGGCAACGGTAATCACTGTCCCGAGTGCTCCTGATGGGCCAGGATCTGTGCTAAGTAGTTTTCATATATTATTTTATTTAATTTTCTTAGAAATCCTCTGGGATAGGACTACTATGTCCCTAATTTGGACACAAGGAAACTGAGGTACAGAGAAGCTGGTTAACTTTCACAGGGGTGTACTGCAAAGGTGTCAGGTGCCTTTCTTCTTCCTCTATAATTTCCCATAAGACTTAGGGTTAACTTCCTATAACTAAGATTTTAAACCAGAAGAAAAAGAACCTTTGTAGATGATCTGCAGAGAAAGTCCATATTGCTGTGTTGTCACAGTCTTGTGATTCAAAATAGAGAGGCAGCAAGACACCTCAATTCACCACTCTTCGTCCTCTTTGCTCCTTCCGTTTCTGACTGGCAGTTCCTATTTGAGCAGCGAATTGAGGGCCTGGAAATCCTATTCATGTCTGAGAACTAATTCAAGTGGTTCTGATTTAATTTTTATCAGCGTCTATTCCGAAAAGGCGGGGATACCTCGTGCTCTAGAAATTAACTTTTGGTACCCATGGTGACAAGAACCAGAGAGATAGAGCGAAGCCAGTCAGGAGGAGTGTGGGATCAGAAATCCCACATGGAATCTGCATTTTTCAAAGTCACCTGAAAATATTTAGTGTTTCGTGTGTGTGGCAATGTGATTCTTCCTTTTGCTTCTGCAGTTTTAAGAATCTGAGAATAAGAGGCTACTGTAGGAAATTTGGAAAGTATAGAAATATGTTAAATAACATTTACATTAATCATAGTTCTACTACCCCCTGAAACAACTACAATCACAGTGCAGCAGTACTGTGAAGTCTTGTAGCTCTTTTGGTAACAGTTCTAATATATAAGTGGGATCTCTGACATGTACATATCCATGTTTTCACATTTTTAATTTAATTTCTTTTTTTGAGATAGGGTGTTGCTTTGTAGTTCAGGCTGGTCCTGAGCTCACTATGTAGCCCAGGCAAGCCTCAGACTTACAGCAATCCTCCTGCCTCTGCCTCCTGAGTGCTGGGATTACAGGCGTGAGTCACCACACCTGGTATTGTTGTATGTGGTGGCCGGGGATTGAACTCGGGACCTTGTGCTTGCCAGGCAGATGCTGGAATCACTGAACTATATCCCTGGCCTTTTAATTTAATTTTAAAATAAAAAAGTCATTGTAAATTATTTGTGAACATATACATTCAATAATCCAATTCAATAATATTGTGTCAAGTGAAATCGACATTTTAAAGAAGAATATAATGCATCTTATATTAACTATAAGTAAGTTTAGAAATCAAACACTGCAAGTATTTTACAAATTCCTTTTGTGTTCATCCTTGATTGTAATTCTCTTTAATCATGAAAGGTAAGCACTACTCTTTTGAGAGTTATTCTCTTTTTCAGGTATAGTGGACTATTACACTGGTGAGTGTGCATATAAACCAGTCCTTCCTTACTTCTTTCTGATGTAGTTCAGTCTGCCACTGACTTCGGGACATGCACATATGACTTGCTTTGGCCATTCAGATATGAACAAGTGTGACATAAATAGATTTAATAAGTATTTGTATGTCGGCATATGTTCTGCTGGAATCCCAGCACCACCAAGCTATGAAGAAGCCCCCCAAGCTAGACACGTGGTGAGGTCACGTGGAGGATATTTGGGGAAACTAGATGAGCGCTGATGACCTCCATCAAGTAGTGTTAGCCTGTTCTCAGACATCTGGGCCAGGCCAGCTGGAACTCCCAACATTGAGGACCGAGATCAACCCTTTGGGTGTGCTGCATACACAGCTGCTGACCCAGATAACTGTGAGCAAATAGAGTCACTGTTGGTTTAAGCCACTAAGTTTTCACATAGTTTGTTACAGCAGCAATAAATAACTGGAATCCAACTTATATGGACAGCCTTAAATATTATTTAGTTCTGTCTTTTTTGATTTCTCTAAAAGATAGAAACATCATCCATTTTCTCTGATAATTTCTTTCTTATGATAAACACTGTTTAAGAGATACTTCCATATTGTCCTGTGAACTTCTGGTTCATTTATTTCCTTTGTTGAGTGGGTTTTGCTGTTCTTTATTCTACCATTTGTGAACATATGGCGGTATCCAGTTTGGTGGCATTAGAAGAGTATTAAGGTAAACATTCCTGTACATGTCTCCTGAGGTCCATGTGCAAAAGCTTTCCTAGGATGTACTCTTTGGGAGTAGAATTGCTGAGCTTGTATGCTACACGCCCAGTCAGCTTCACTAGGCATTACCAAGCTGTTTCTCAAAGTGATCTTTTACAATTCCTGCAAGCAGTGTATGCAAGGGCTCAGTACTGCTAGATCAGATTTGAAAGTTTTCTTTTTTCTATCCAGACAAGTAGATTGCCCTTCAACGTGGTTGAAAGCATTTCCTAGTGATGAGTGAGCACTGCTTGATGTTTATTAGCCATCTAGAATCCTCTTTCTAATCTACTGCCTCAAGTATTATGTTTATTTTTCTCCCCAGTTATCTGTCTTTAAATCAGCTGTTCTATATGCATTCTAGAGGTAATTTTTGTTACACGTGTTATAAATATCTCCTATTTTCTCCACCATCATTTAGGATATCTCTAGATAATTTTAACATGGGAAAAAGCTATCAGTATTTTGTTTTATATTACTTTTAATATTTTTAATGTCTTGTTTGAGAATCCCTTCCTTACTCCAAGGTCATAGGATATTCTTCTATATTTTCTTTTAAATGGTTTGGCATTCAAGGCATTAGTACATCCCTAGGGTGTTGTTTTGTTTTGTATATGGTAAGAGGTACTGACTCAATTTTATATTTTTCCCATATAGATATTCAATTTTCCAAGCCACCATTTATTAAAATGTTCATCTTTTACTCACTAACCTACAGTACAATTTTTATCATATGTTAAATTTATAAATAGGTCTGTTTCTGGACACTTTGTATAACCCATTGTAGACTCCGCCCTCACTTGATATCTCGATATCTAGTGAAGAAATTTTTTATCTTAATCTTGAAGAGTTTCTTGGATATTCTTGGTATTTCTATTTTAATTTGAGTACCAGCTTATCAAATAAATAGAGTTTTTAAAAAATTAAAATAGTATTAGACCAATTTTGACATTCTGCCTCTTTCTAGCTATATACACATTCTTACTGTATTTCATTAAAGATTTTAAATATTTTTCTATAAGAAGGTCTAACATATTTTTTGTTAGGTGCTCTAAAAATCCCAGCTTTTGTATTTTTCCTCTGTGAAGGTCTCTCCCATTCCTTTTGTTAGGTAATTAAAGTTAGGTAATTAAAAAGTAGGGCCGGGGATTTAGCTCAGTGGTTCCAGCACCTGCCTTGCAAGCGCAAGAGCCGGGGTTCTATCCTTGTGTAACTACATACAACAAAGCTGTTGGGTTGGTGACTCACACCCACCAACAGTCACTACCACATGCCTCAGTGCTGGGCATGGTGGCTCATGCCTATAATCCCAGCACTTGGGAGGCAGAGGCAGGAGGATTGCTAGTTCATGGCTGAGTTCAGGACCAGCTTGAACTACAAAGAGAGACACTGTCTCAAAAAAAAAAAAAAGTTCTATTGTATATGGTATTTAATTTTTTCTGTTTTTTGGATATATCAAACACAACTGATTTCTGCATGTTGATTTTGTATCCAACAACTTTGCTAATACCTTTATTTTGTTAAAATAATTTATGAAATTGTTTCAGTTCCTATGACACAATTGTACTGTCTGTGAATAATGACAATTTTGCTTCTCTTTCCATATGTGTAATTTTGATGTTTTTCTTTTACTTTTCTGAATGGCTAGATCCTGTAGAACAGTTTTGAATAGATGTGAGGGCAGGCATCTTTATCTTTTTGTTCTCATTTTCAAAGGACTGCATTTAGTAGTTCACATTAAGTATGACATTTTCTGTATTTTGGAAGATAAACTTCTCCAAATCAATTAAGTATCGTTCCATCCTTATTTTTCTAAGAGAATTTTATCATGAAAAGATGTTGAATTGTTATATTTTTGCATCTATTAATATAGTTATAAGCTTTTTTTCTAATTCATTATTATGGTGAACTACTTTATTGTCTACTAACAAATCTATCTCATATTTCTGGATTGAATCTAATCTATTGAATTCAGTTTGCTGCTACTTTATTTAGATATTTTGCTGTGTAGTCATGAGTAGCATTGGCCACTACATTGTTTTGTCTCATTGTTCTTCTCAGGTTTTGGAAACATAGCTATGAGAACCTATACACTGAAACATTTTGTGTCACAGTATTACTGACTTTACTGAAATTTCAGTGAAACTTACCAGTAAACTTAATAGATCTGATATATGGAGGTAGGAAATTTTTCACATTAGATTCAGTTGTGTAAAGTAAATAGTAATATTCCAGTTTTCTGCCTCTTTATGATCTAGTTTGATAAGTTATAGTTTTAGGAAGCTGTTTGTCTTATATAAGGTATCAACTTTTTTGTCATAAAAGAGTTAAAAATAAACTTGTCTTTAGCAGGTCTACAGTATCAGAGTTAGGTCTCATTTTCTTTCTTTTTTTTTTTTTTTTTTTGAGACAGGGTCTCACTCTGTAGTTCAGGCTGGTTCTGAACTCACTATGTAGCCCAGGTGAGCCTCGAACTCACAGCAATCCTCCTGCCTCTGCCTCCTGAGTCTGGGATTACAGGCGTGAGCCACCATGCCCAGCATGGTGATATGTGGTACTGGGGGGTCAAACTCAGGACCTTGTGCTTGGCATGCAGACGCCAGAATCACCCAGCTAAATTCCCAGCCCTCATTTTCATTCTTGATATCAGTTGTACATGCTTTCCCTTTTTCCATCTTATTCATCTTACCAAAAGCTTATAAATATTGTTAATCTGTGCAAAGAAGAAATGGTTGGTTTGCCTGATCCTTCATATAGCATGTATTTCTATTTCCCAAATTTTTACCATTACTTTTCTGCTTTTCTTCTTGCTGCTTCATTTTTTTTTTTTCATTTGTTGAGTTTATTGGTACATTTTAGATATACATTATGGTCACATTCAACATTATAAATTTGTACCTGCACGTGGTGTATCTTGATTCTCATTTTTTCCCATTTTCCTAACTTTCCTACAATCCTCACACCCCCTGTATACATAAGTTTTGCTTCTATTTTTATTTTTACCATTAAATTTTTTTTCCCTTCTTTACTCCCCCCTAACCCCCTTTCCTTTTTCCCTTTGAATATTTCTTCCTATTTCACAATACCTTTCATACATTCTGGACCTCATTTACACCATCAGTTTCTCATACTAGAGATACAATGTGGTATTTACACATCTGTGTCCTATTTATCTGACTTATGAATGTGTCTCAAGGTACATTCATCTACATATAAACATCTCTAATTTATCATTCTTTATGTCTGAGTAATACTCATTCCATTTTATTTAAAAAAACCTCATCTTCTTTATCCAGTCTCCAGTTGATGGGCATTTGGGCGGTTTCCAAGATTTAGCTTGATCTTTGATGGACATCTGTTTTCAATTACGTTGCCTCGATGGTCCCTTGAGTAAAGCCTTGTATACTTGTCCCCTATGTTTGGACCTGGCTCTTCTCTTTCATTTGAAAGGCGATAGGGTTTGTGCCTTTCTGTGCCTGGTTGGAGAAAGAGTTTGCCTGCTGTTGTCTCACATTAGGTCACTAGCAGATGTGATGGTGCCCTGTATGGCAGTCTTTGTCTCTGCCTCTGTATGCCCATCCTTCCTTTCTTTCAGCCTCTCCTTTGCTTTTCAGCAAGTGTTCAAAGTACCCAAAGAACTCAGAGTGTGGCAAAACTGGTTGAGGAAACCAGCAGGACCTGTCAATCACAAGACCCCAGGGCAGCACCAGAATTCCTTACACAGAGCTTTCCCTGAGCTCCAGGGAGATATAGTGATACACCAGATGCGGCTGGGAGCTGCTTTCATGAGTTCCCGTAGCCCCCTGTGCTGCCTTTCTCAGACGCTGCACCTGCTTTTATTTTTGCTTTTACTCTCTTTTTCTCTTTGTTCAACCCAAGTTCAGTCTGCAGAGATGGTTTCTCCTATATCCACCCACCCTGTTTTTTTTTCAAATGAACTTTTGGCACCGTGACTGGCTTGTCTCTTCCAATGCTTTGTTTGACACAAGAAGAACTGGGAAGACTTTTGCTTGCTGGCTATTTCTAAAGGAACTATCTGATCACACCTTGGTTATACAGTCACTAATGTAACCACTCTAACAATCACTTCCCTCCCTCTTAGACCTCTGTGAATAAAGTAGGGGCGTCCTACAAAAGAAAAGGTGAGCTCTTCATCTCTGTCCTTCTTCACTCACAGGACCTGATTCAACTTCTTTTCTGGACAACACTCATCCACAGGGACTGTGTGGATCACTATGCACCAAACGTGCTTCCTCCACCTTATCACAGAACCACAAATTGACATGGACTCTGTGAATCTCATATCCAACTTCCAAGTTCCCAGAAAATTACTTTTGGGAATTTAAAGCATTTTGAAATATTTCTTGGGAAGATATATCTATGGGGCTTAGACTGTTTGGTAGAATTTTGATAGGTCTTTCATAGTAAGTTCCCACTTGTACACTAGGAGAACTTCTGCTTCACGAGCACAGGTATGTTCCTGCCGTGTCATCCAGCACTGTGGATAGGGTGTTAGGAAAAGAAGACCCAGCAGTCAGCATGAGCAGACCCGCAATGGGTAGGACTCTGTCCATGGAACCCCCTTTCCATCAGCCTGTCACAGGTTCTTCTGCAGCCATGTATTTCGGTCACAGTTCTCAGGCAAGGCCCTTCGTGTCTCAGAATCCACAAGATCTTGAAACAGAGTTTTTCTTGCATGCACTGTCACCAAATCCTTCCAAGTTATATGACTCCAGGAACAACAACAAAAACACTCACGATCATTTCATAGAGGACACCTGGGGTAAACACACAAGAAAGTTGCCCTATAAAACTTTTTGGAAGATTTAGATTATATGAACTTTGAAGTTTCAATCAGTTATGTTACAAGCATAAGTTTGCTTGACACATTCTTCTATCCGCCTTAGCCCTGTGCATTTATGAATAGTGCAATTTCCTTCATTCATCTTGTAGGGCACTATGGGAAAGGAGTCATGTTCCAGGACCCACAGGCATCAGGAACACCCAGCAGCATCAGCAGATGCCACCTATGAAGACCATATGCCACTTGTTTTTCAAAACTGTTTCCTCAAATTAAAACTCAACAAATATTTCTTAGGGATGTGTGAGGAGCCTGGTTTTCTGATAGCAGAACTACTAATGGGCCAATATTGCTTCCCCTAGGAACTTACAGTGTAGTAGAGAGATAGAAATGTCAACAGATAATTACTTCTGAATATGGAAAGTGCCAGAAAGAGGTAAGCATCGAGTTTTGGAGGGCAGAGAAAAGCGAGTGATTGTGAGGGAGTTTTTCCTGCTTGTTCCTACATGTCCACTGTCTAGTCTTCTTTACCCAGCTTAATGTTTTCAGGAAACCTCCCTCTGGGGTCACCACACTACCCATCCCCAACAAGAGTAGACAAATCAAGGATCCAAGAGGGAAAAGGGACACATTCAAATAACAGTACTTTGGTAGAGTCACTGAAGAGTTATTTACAGATGTATAAATAGTTTAAAGAGAAAGCTCAAGGGTTAGTCAAGTATCAAGGGTGCCTGGCAGGCAAAAGGAGTGGCTGTTGGAAAAGCAAGGCATGTTGCATGGAGAATGCCGCATTGAGTGAAGCTATGGCTTTTGTTGGACAGGAGCAGCCAGCCCCAGGCCAAAAAGCAGGGAAACGAGAACAACCCCCCTCTCCCCATGATGCACTGCTCTCCCTCTTCCTGACTGTGAACCTTTGCAAGACAAAGGAGGCAAGGAAGCTTGTTGCTGTAGCTCCTGCAGCCAGCCTCCCTTATCCTCCAGGTTCCATACTATAAATTCTCCTCACCATTGTAGTTCTCTTTTTCATCAGAATGGCTCATTATAATAAAAAAGACGAAGCACGTCCCCCTGTGATGGTAGTTGCTATTTTCACATCTGTTGATTGAAAACACTTTAAACTGAAGATTCTTTCAAAATGAATTAGAATTTAATCTCAGTAGTACCTATGTAGATTTAAAAATAATACATATATGTGTGAAACAATTTTTATATAATCTACAGATAACATTTGTTTCATGCATGGATCTAAGAATTCCTTGAAAAATTCTGGGTCCTCTCTTCTAAGCATTCCTTGGTAAGGTTCGGAACCAGCTATCTAGACTGAGTCTATCTGTCTTTCCCGTTGCCTCACCCCTCTCTGGACACAGGCACCCAGAACGTCAATTAGAGCTGGAAAGTGAACATACAGTTTATCTCACCTCGTAAAAGTAAAACTTTTGTTTCAAGAGTCACCTAGTTAGTTAGAGGCTAAGTCAACAGGAAAACTTGTGTCCTTTGTCTTTGAATCTAGAGTTTTCTCACTGTTAAAAATTTAGAATTGTCATTATCCCATGGTAACATTTTGTGTCAAAAATTTGATCTCCTGGTGTCCTCCAGATTGAACAGATGGTAAACATTTCCTTTCTCCCCCCACCCTCCCACTCTCTGCTCATTCTAAGGCAACGAGTCTTGGAATGGCAGGGACTGTGCTCCTACTCAAGGACCAAATCTTGCACCATGGGAACAGTGAGATGAAGGGTGAGTGGTCATCTGCTCACCTTCAGTCCTAAGGACCAGAGGGATTTGAGTAATCTCCGGGTAGAACAGAGCGTAATGATAAGGGAGCCGCTGGATGTGAGGCTGCATTAGCCTGAGCAGCTCGGGGGTGACTGTGTGAGGCTTCAGCAAACATCTCTCCTAGGCCTGGTACAGTGGTTCACAGCTCAAGTGTACATGCTCATCCTCATAAACTTCCTGCCCTGTGAAGCAGGAAAATAGATAAGGACCCTGAGACTCAAGAGACATCACCTAGCTAACAACATCTCCCTGGGGAAGAAAAAGTTTGTTCCAGAACTCAGATCCTCAGACCCCTCGGAATCCGCAGGCTGCTATTTCACCATAATCCACAGAACACTTAGGGACTTAAAAGTAGAACTTTGCTCACCAGAACTAAGCGGGTTTTCTGATGGTGTTTCATTCACAAGGTCAGAATACAGAGATTTGACCCTTTGATGGTGTTCTCTAGACAGTAAGGGCTCTATCAAAATGTGAGTAGGACTGAAGATGGAAGATCTTGCAAATTAAAGATTCTCTAGTCTCTGCATTGAAGGCATTTATACACAGTTGAAAAATGTTACACATTACTGAAAAATACCCCTTTAGGAACTACCTTTATTTTAGAATATCAAACATGTGGGAGGAACTGGATCTTAGGACAACAGTAGTAGTAGTAAATATTTATTGCTTTGCCCCCCTAAGAGTGGTTCTAGATGGATAACTTGAACGAGGTCTGCTGGGTATGCAGTCCTGTGGTCACCTTTGTTGGCAGAGATGGATATCTGTTCAAATTGAGCCTATTATACCATTCCATTGTCATAACTGATTTTCTAGGAATGGCCACTTGACCCAGGATGGGAGAGTCAAAACCTCTGGGGCTGGAGATTTAGCTCAGTGGTTCTGATACCTACCTTACAATCAGAAGGTCATTAGTTTGATTCTCGGTACAAAAAAAAAAAAGAGAGTGAGAGAGTCAAAATCCTTTCTTGGAACTGTTTACTCTGGGGTCCTGTGACAGAGCTGGCTCATATGAGCCCTCATGCTGCTAGCAGTCATGTTTCTAGTGACTTGGAGAAGACTGAGAGAAAGGGACAGGGATTTAGCTCAGTGGTTCCAGTGTCAGCCTTGCAAGCACAAGGTCTGGGTTCAGTTCCAGGTAACCACATACAATAATGCCAGGCATGGTGACTCATGCCCACTAGCAATCAGCACCACATACCACAATGCTGGGCATGGTGGCTCATGCCTGTAATCCCAGCACTTGGGTGGCAGAGACAGGAGGATTGGTGTGAGTTCCAGGCTCACCTGGGCTACATAGTGAGTTTAGGTTCAGCCTGAACTACAAAGTGAGACCCTGTCTCAAAGAGGAAGAAGAAGGAGAAGGAGAAGGAGAGGAAAGAAGAAGAAGAAAGAAGAAGAAGAAGAAGGAGGAGGAGGAGGAGGAGGAGGAGGAGAAGAGGAAGAAGAAGAGGAAGGAGGAGAAGATTGAGAGAAGAAAATAGGGGAGGAGTGCTGAGAGGAGAGCTTGAGAGAGCACTGGTCACATTTCACTCCTGGTTTTAGTGAGTTTTAGGCCACGAACATCTATAATTAAGTTATATAAGTTAAAAGAAATACCATTTGTCACTTGCAACCTGAAGAATTCTGACAAATTCTGATGCAGTGTAAAAGCAGCAAAATTCCTAAGAGTAAGCTTGGGATCTCACTCATCTTAAACATCTCTACTGTCTAGGGCCATTGCATGGCTTTCTCTGAGTAGACCCAGAGGGGTTTATTAAACATTATTAATTAAGTATGTATTATTCCAGGTCTCTAGAGAGTATTAAATGTTTGTCTACAGCTCTGTGTTGGGAAACTACAGAGCAAAACCTCTGGAGAACAGAATTTTACCCCCAGAAGCATTTTATGTTTAAAATATGCATGCTGCCTTTCTCTCTTGAGGTCTCATACTCTATTTCTTTGAGTGTGTACTGTTAAAATTTTGCCTTATAAATCCCTTTTTGCCTCTTACTGATGTGTCCTGAAAATTCTTATTCTGAGACATAAGTCAGTGAATGTGCGGTCTGGCCCACAAGTGGGGTGGGTCAAAGTTCTCCTCCTCTTCTTTGAGCACCTCCCTGGATCCGTTGCCATTTATTTTGGTGAGGAGGTAAAGAGGCATAAGGACTACAATTCTCATAGTACAGCTGAAGGCTTTTTATTTGTCCCAACCTCACGTCCCCACCCCTGAGCCTCTGATGCATAGATTCATTTTCCCCTCTGCTCCCTCCTTGCTCTCTCACTTTCTCACCATCTTTCCTCTTGCTCTCTCCTCTCTTGTCCTCCGTGCTCCTCTCTCACATTCACTCTGTTTCTCTCACCATCTGTCGCAGCTTGTTTTCAGATGTCCCCCCAAAGCCTCATGCTTCTCTCGAGGCAGTTAAATCCACAGTATGTGATTGACTCATAGTGTGGTTAAGCCCAAGGGGACAAAGATTAAGCTACTGCTCTCAGCAGTCTGAATAAGATGAAAGGGGAAGAATGACCCTGTGACGGTCTCTTGGTACCTTTTCTACCTTGTGCGCACCATGTTGTTTCTCTTATTCAAGGCCTGTTTGCTCTCCCTGTCTTGGAGCTCGATGACTTGGACTGAAACCTCTATGAACTGTGAGTTGAATAAATCTCTTCTCCTCCATGTTGAGTGTTGAGTATTTTAACTAGCAACAAGTGAAAAGGAAGTAACACATCGTCTCTCTCTCCCTTACTCTCCTGAGCTTTGGGTTTTCCAAATTCCAGCACTTGGAGGCTCTTGAATCTCCAGATGAGTGCTGCCATAGACAAGTACCAAAGACAGGAAGTACTTGTTCCCTGTAACCCAAAACAGGAAGAGGTGTGCAGAGCAGAACCTAGGGTGAGGTGAGAGGTGCTTATTAGGTATTGCCTCAGTTCAATGTACCCTATGCCTGGGGCACATAAGATTTAAACCTGCTAACCAGGGAAAGATAAATGGGGATAGACGCATCCAGGATCTCAAGCAAAGTTTTCTCACACACCCCGTGTCCCACGACTGGAAAGAACTGACCTCAGGAAGATGTATGAGCAAGGTGTTTAGCAAATCACTCGCTTTGGGATTCTCAACTTATTAGATAAACGGGGGCCTTCTCCGTGGCTGTTTCAATCTTATTTCTATGCCAGTTGAGGGGAGAATATTGGTTTCCCTTCTTTTTTTCTCTCTTTCCCCCTCAAACTCATCCCTCCTCTCATCCGTTTTCCTCACTCTGGGGCTTTAATTGCTTGGAAAACTCAAATTCTTTAACTTTTAATTAACAGAGAGCACTAGAGAGCTAGGTGTGACAAGGGGGGAACAGGAATTTGAATTTCTCATGGTTCCGGGGTAAGTTACTATTCTGCCTGGGTAAAGATGGCGCCCCCGCCCATGTGTCTCACCTGTGTGCTGACTGAGAGGGAGGCAAAGATAAACTGTGCCTGAGTTACTGGATCAATGAGGACCCGAAGCCCTTCAGCCTCTCCCTCTCCACGGCCAGCATTTTCAAGCTGTGCTAAGTAGGGAGCAAACATTCCTCTTCCCCTTGGCCGTACCTTAAAGATG
This sequence comes from Petromus typicus, assembly GCA_004026965.1. Taxonomy (NCBI): domain Eukaryota; kingdom Metazoa; phylum Chordata; class Mammalia; order Rodentia; family Petromuridae; genus Petromus; species Petromus typicus. Next base: position 44,684 of record PVIR01011615.1, read on the forward strand.
TGTGTCTGGGGCTGGGGATTTAGCTCAGTTGGTTCTGGCGCCTGTCTTGCAAGCGCAAGGGCCCGGGATCAATCCCCAGTTAACCACACACCATACTGGGCATGGAGACTCATACCCAGCAGCAACCAGTACCACATATTATAGTGCTGGGCGTGGTGGCTCACGCCTGTAATCCCAGCACTCCGGAAGCAGAGACAGGAGGGCTGCTGTGATGTGAGTTTGAGGCTGAGCTCAGGGCCAGCCTGAACCACAAAGTGAGACCCTGTCTCAAAAAAACGTAAAAAAAAAAAAATGTGTGTATCTGTCTAGTTACTTCATACCTGACATCCAAAGTTAAAGGAAGGAAGGTTTATTCACCTTGCAGTTTGTAGAGGTTTCAGTCCATACAGGGCTGGCTCCCAGGCAGCGTGACCTGGCAGAGCAGCATCACAGAGGAGAAACAGTTACAGAAAAACAGGGTAGGCAGAAGGCAGCAAGCAGGTGACAAGCAACAACACAGTAGCCTTCTTTCTGTCTCTTATAATTTGCAATCACATCCTTAGTCCCAGCATCACATTCTTCAGTCCTCAGTACACACCCTAGATCCAGCCACCTCTGAAAAACTCCACCTATGACTATATGAGGCTTTGAGGGGATATCTAGACACAAGACATAACAGTGTCATCAGGCTTTGTCCCCAGCTTCTCCTCGCGTAAGGAGAGGTAATTTCAGCCCACTGTGGCTGCCCACTTCTCGTCTGCCTTCAAATCCCTAGGTTCTGGAAACATCCACTCTGGCCCCTCAGCCTCTCAAGTCCTCTTCTGGGTCTTCCTGGATTGGTTCTCTGATGCCAGCTTGCTCTCACCTTCTCCTTTATTTGATTTAACCTCAAGTTTATCTCTGCATCCAAAACTGTATATGCTCTGTGGTTACTCAGTGACCTATTCAAATTTTCTGTTTTTTTTCAACCCTCCACAAAACTTTTTTTACATATGATAAAAACCCAACTTATTACAGAGACCTTTGGGGTCACCCGAGTAAAGCCCAGTGGTGGTGTATGACTCCTTTTTTTCTTCCTTTTTGATCTGCTGCAAAAAAAAGCAGTGAAGTTCGTACACAGTTTCTGCCACTCAGTGCCAGAAGTAGTTGTATGTGAGGGATCAGAATGCTTGTCCTCCGGTTATAACCTCAGTGGTTATATTCCTGTTAGGACTCACCCACATGTTACTCTGTGTGCCTGACCAGACGGCCTAGATGGAGCCCTGGGGCAGGCGGGGCATGCAGCATGGCTTCAGAGAAGAGGGAACAAATCTTGCCCTAACCCCAGGAATGTCAGGACAAGATGCCGATGGGAGGTGACCCTGGGAAAGTTCAGGCTGACTGGACGATCTGCCTGTGGGAACATAAAAGGACCTTGTCTTTTTTTTTTTTTTAATCTTTATTGGTACATTAAATCTTTATTGGTACACATCATGATTGCACACCATAATGGGGATTTGTACCAGTATAAGACACAACTTAATTCTCATTTTTTCCCATAGCCCTACCCACCCTACCAACCCCCCCATATACATAAAATTTGTTTCCTTACTTTTTTGTTACAATCTCAACATTAAGGACCTTGTCTTTTTCTTTTGCTCTTTATGTGTTTTTGTGAGCACAAATGGAAATCTTAGACTGCACATTTTAAGAGATAATAGGTAACCTAATGTCTGTATCCAAAATGTCATCCCTAGGTTATATTTTACAGAATTGTAACCATGTTAAAATGGAATATTTAAGAAAGAAGATTCTCTCTCTGTATTTCTCTAAATATAAGTAAAGAGTAAGAACGTATGGCTTCAAATTTGCTTTTATAACAAGGAAAGATATTAAAGATCCTGTGTAGCATTCTGAAATTTTGTGACTCATAATTTAGCTTTAGTGTTAACTAACAAAAACAAAAAGGTACTCAGAATACCCTGAAGAATTAGAAAAAAATTATATTATGGTTTACATTAAAAAGAACTGTTAAAACAACATCCCCTAGGAAGAATTCTGACTAGTCTATTTAAGTTATAAACCTGAAAATAGGGCCGGGGAGTTAGCTCAGTGGTTCCGGTGCCTGTCTTGCAAGCGCAAGGACCCAGGTTCGATTCCCCGGTAACCACATAACAA
>PVIR01011616.1:0-46815 GCA_004026965.1 Petromus typicus
AGAATGGTGTTGTTGAGGTTAAAAAAATTTGACACTCTTCTCACTGTCACAGACAGACATAAGTATGTGATCAATGGTCAGAGAAGGTGTCAAACTGTTGGGTCAGATGAGTAATGGAGACCTCCAGTATGAGCAGTCATGTTGTGGTAAATCAGCTCTCAAAACAACAAAAGCCTGACGCTAGCACTTGTAAATTTCTGTACTATAAGTACATTTACCATGAATTCAAGTTCCCCTTGGGAGGTCTGGGAGTGTGGAGTTGGAAAACAATATCCACAAGAGGCTCTGGCTGAGAAAGTAGGAGTTTACCTGGTCTTAGAAGAGTTGGTGTAGTAAAGACAACCTAAGCTTACATCCAAAGGCAAGAATCTCTTCAAGGCTGATGAGCCAAGGCCCCATTGGTCCTTACAACTCCACTGGGTTTGATACTGAGACAGATGGACACAGAAACTACCCACAGATCACCACGAAGAGGGCTGCTGGAAAGCAGCAGAAGACTGGACTGCAAAGAGGATCCTGATGGTTTTCCAGGCTGGTGTGCAGTTGAGTGAGTTTGGGGTATAGACAAGAGCTGTGGCCGCCCAAGCACAGAGAAGGGCAGTAAATGTTGCATCCCTGCACTGTTCACAGGACCCCCAGACCTGAGTCCAAGTGGATGTTCTCAGCTGTTCTTCCTTTCATACATTTCGGAGTGATAGAACATGCAGTCTGTCAACAGTTCTGTCATAAGGATGAGCCACAGATGAACTTGGAACAACCAAGCTCTCCAAGCATTCCTCCCTCAAAGTCCTAACCTCATTAATGACCCTTCCTGCTCATTTGCAAGTCTGGGTGACTTAATTCTGAGGATCTCAGAGCAGTGATTAAGATGCTGGTAGGAGCTGAGAGGGTCAAATACTTCCGGACTCCGATCCTACTTAACCGTTTTGCAGTTGAATGACCGTAGCCTGCTGGACTTCTTTAAATTGTAGTCCATCTCTTACATGGGACTGACCTTCAACATAAGAACACTGATGATGATGATGATAACGACTTCTTCTGGAGAGGTTTGGGAAGAATCAATGATGCAGAGAAGACACCTAGCACCATGCCTGCTGCATAGGAAATGCCCAAACCATGTGCATATGGTTGATGATAATGGTGATAATCCTATTTTCCCCCCTTCAAGTCTTGCCAGGCAGAAGCTAAGCCAATTCTCCAGCAAGTCACTTGCTACTCTCCAGTTGCCTGCTTAGGATCTTGCTATGAGCAGGGGTCCCTTCAGACGCCTGGTCTACTGCACTCTCAGTCCACACCCTGCTTGATGGTCACTTTAAGAGCACATCTTGACTTCTTTCTGTACAGGGTGTGGTGTTTTCATTGTTTTGGGCGTGTTTCAATGAAGGCCTGGGAGAAGGCCATTATGTGGACCCAGGGACAACAATGAAAACAAGACTGCTGCCTGAAAAGCACCAAAAAAAACCCCTTTATTTGGCCTGAATGGTCATTATTTTCATTCTTTCCCCTCCACACACACACAAAGCACAGGAGCACATTTCATTCAGTCTGTGGCTGAGTGAGTGGGTGTGATGATGAGGTGCGGACAAAGGAGCTAACATATTGCTGCTGTCAGGTCTCTTCTTCAGCTCTTTGTGATGCGGGCCGAGCTTCCCGCTAGCATGGCCGCACGCATCATCAGGAACAACAATGTGTGTGTGTATGTGTGTGTACAGAACGAAACCCTGCCCAGTCCGTGACACAGGGACATGGCAATTTACGAGGAGACGCTGGATTTCAAAAATCTGAGGAACATTAAAGCACAATGTCCTTCTAAGAGAAAGGCCCATGGCCATCTGTCCCCTCCCACAATCTTACATGTCCATCTGCTGTTTGTGAAATGTTATTCTGCTCTCCCCCCAGGAAGGAGGCATGATTCTTTTCCCTGTACTCTCTGCCACACTGGGATCCCTGGCAGGAGGGTGGGGGGCTGGGCTGGCCACCTGTGCAGCCACATGACTGCAGGCCAAGGATATTTTGAGGTTCCAGGTACTGTGGATAGCAGACTAGAGCACTCAAAGGGGGAAACTGAGGTGCCTGACCATCTAAATTACATCCTTTGAAGGAAAACAACATCATTGTCTCCTACCCTGAGTTTTCTGAAGATAAAAAGCAACTTTGAATAGGGAAAGGAGTAAAATTTAGCCCCTGTCAATTGTTTTTTTTTTTTTTTGAGACAGGGTTTCACCTTTTTTGTAGTTAAGGCTGGCCCTGAGCTCAGCCTTCAACTCACATCACAGCAATCCTCCTTCCTCTGCCTCCCGAGTGCTCAGATTACAGGAGTGAGCCACCACGCCCGGCACTGTGGTATGTGGTACTGGTTGCTGCTGGGGTGAGTCTCCATGCCCAGTATGGTATGTGGTTACCGGGGAATAGAACCCGGGCCCTTGCGCTTGCAAGACAGTTGCCGGAACCACTGAGCTAACTCTCTGGCCTCCTGTCAACTGTTTTTTACCAAACACAACTGTAGGGCTCTAGTTTACAGTTGTGTGTCTGAGGGTGCAGATGGGTGGGTGGGTCCTGTTCTTCCCTCCAGCTTCTGACAGAAAGGTCACTCTGCCAATTAGATCCACCTTCTGGAAACCTTCCCTCTGGATCACTATGGTTTCAAAGGAAGTAGAAAGAGTCTTTTTATAAAGTCTCAGAGTTAAGAATTGACTCAAGAGTCCCCAGAAGGTCTCCCCAGTGCTTCCTTGTACCCATATTATAGAGGATTTTCTGAGGGAACCAAGAAACAATCAGCACCCACGTGGCTTTCTTCCGATCACAGCCCTAGGCAGGCCTGGCACAGGGTCCCTGTCTGGCTTTATGCCATTGCGAGGGCCTCTGTGCCAGGTCCCTACCTGACCCAGCCAGAGGAAAACCATGCTTCAGAGCCATTCTCCTTGAGCATCATAGGATATCGATGATACGAGGGAAATGGAGTTTGCGTCTGGGTCTTCCAAGAGCCTATCCTTAAGCAGTCTTTGCATCTTCTCCCTCCCTCAACCCATGTCAAAGAGGCTGCAATCAGCCCCAGCCCATGGGGCCAACAAAGGGGCGTGCACCTCTTCAGTGGCTGCCTGTGGCCCTTTCCCCCTCTAATGGTCTAGTCCTATGTCTAGTAAAGGAAGGTACCCACACTTGACTCAGGTTTATGGTGAGGCTTGAGTGGAGGGAGGTACACTGTATTAATTACTTTCCTCTCCTTGCTGAGACACAATATCCAACACCCAGAGTTAAAGGGGGAACATGTATGTAGCTCACAGTTTATACAGGGTTTGGTCTATCATTGGCTGGCTCCAATGCAGCATGCCATGACTGAGGGCCATTGCAGGGGAGAGATAGTTCATGACACAGACAGAGTAACAAAAGCAACAAGGGAACCATAACAGCATCTCACAGTCTTAATTCCAGGGCCCTTGAGCCCCATGAATTTACACTATGAATCAATCACACACTCTAGATTCAGCCATCTGTGAAAAAGCCCCATCTGAGACTTCATGAGGCTTTGGGGGAACATCTAGGCCCAAAATATAACATATACATAAAGCATCATCCCCTGGGAGTGATGCCTAGTAGGTGCTTATGAAATTTTCATGGCCCATTTGAGAAGAGTCTATCTGTAAAAATAAGGTGAGCACATGGAAGTAGCTTGGGAACATACGAGCGCTCATAAATGAGAGTGAACTAAATAAATACCAAGATTTTGGAAGAGGGCAGAGCCATGCACAGCAGGGAATAGAATGAAGGGTCTTGGAGAGTGTGCTATAAACTCCTGTGTTCAGAAGACATAAACCTGAGATGGAACTTGAAGAAGTGAAACTTGGAGCAACAACACATGCCATATGGGAAAGAAATCCAAGTTCCATATACATCCCATGGGACCACGGGAATAAAATGAATATAAGAAAGAAGTATGGGCTGTACCAGGTACAACAAAGGCCCTGTTCAGCTAACAGCATCTTCCTTCAAAGGTCATGAGTAATACATGTTGTGTCTGTAACCGTGACAATTAGTAAAGACCCCAGCTTAGTACTGTCGAGAGCACCGTTTATAACGAGAGTGAACCAGACATAGTCTTTCTACAATGTGTGGAGGGTGGAGGGAGGGGGACGACCCAGCAGACTCACACCACACACGCTTCCAATTAAAACTACAGACAGAGGCAAGCAGAACGAATGTCACAGAAAAGAAAGCGCTGCCACCCACTCTTGGCCTAAAGGTCACTGTGCCACAGCCTTGGTCATTATCTGTAGCCGCAAAGGTCAGTGGGGCCCTCTGCATGGCTGGGGAGGATGTAGGCTTTCAGAAAGCCTCAGAAGGACTGTCACTCTGACACGGACATCAGTGATAAGCTCTCAGTGGAAGATGATAACAGAAACTGAGTGACTATAACCTTTTCCACCATCACTCTTGTCGGTCCCTAAAACAGTCACAAGGCATAAAATGAGAAGTTTCCACATTCTACAAAAGACTACAAGACGGCTGACTTAATTGTGTACATAACACATCGCCATATTCTTGCCAACAAGAAGATATCAAAGAGGAAAGAGAAAGTAGCAATTAAAACATCTCATGACATCACCTTCGATTTAGAAACGGGCTCGTGATACCCCAAGACCAATCTTGGTCCAAGGGTGCAGGAGTCAGCCATGAAATCTACACACCAGTTCCAACTCCATGGCCCAGCAGGGGCCACCATTCCCATTATCTAATTTGTCAGGACAATTTCAACATACATAGAACTGATCGCTGAAATGGAAGTTAAAGAGTTCTACATACAAACCTCAATTCTTGTCCCTGTTTAGTAGGCAGTATTAAATAATTTTTCAATCACATGGCATTGTGATTCATTCGATTTTTCTTCACCTTTGTAAATGGAATGATTTGAATGCCTACTACATAAGTCCTTGTGAAGAATAAATGTGAGAAAAGGGGAAAAAATCCTTTACAAATGATCAGGTACAATGTAAATACAAACACAAACCATAATATTATGATTAGCCAGTAATACTATCTACTCTAAAGTAATCTCCATCCCTATCCATTCTGGGTGATGTTTTTCTGTCTTAAAACTTTCAAAGAATTTATGCTGCTGATGATAAAGAGAATCTGCATACCATAACAGACAGAACTATTTCGGTGGGATGATACATGAAACACTAGAAGAAAATAAACTAAAGATTCACCATAGTGCATGAAAATATGACTGAATATAGCCTTTGGTGAGTTTCAGAAGCAAAATTAGCAACTTATAGTACTTCAGCTAATCTTACTAGCAACGGAAACACACAAATAACAAATACTGATGCTTATCCCCTTCGAAAACACCAAAACATTAGGATAGGATATTGGTCCCTCCAAGTGTTCATTAGTAAAAAACATCTGGCGTTGTTCAATTATGTTGGTAACGGAGTATTTGCTTTTTAAATTGGCTAAGTAGAGAAGAAGGGACAGGAATTGATACTTTGAGCCGTAACATCAGCAATGCTCCAAAACTGAGAATTACTTAACATAACAAAAAAAACCTTTTCTTTCTAAAGTCCTCTATCTGCCCCTGGAAAATGGGTCTGGAGAAGATGCTGTAGTGTCACATGGCAACTCAGAGTGGTTGACTCAGGCTCAGAAGCTGGGGCTGAGCTGAAGATCACGTTTGTCCATGAGGCTGACCACAGCTCTCGGCGCAGTCGGCTTTACTAGTCTGCAAGGAGCTCGTTGGTAGCACAGATATTTGGTAAGATGTGGGGGAAATCTGTACTTTAAAGTTTCCAGGGGTGCTACGTATCAAAGGAATGAGACGTCTTCTGGCCTTTCATGTTGGGAACCAGAGAGAGTGAGAGACTCAGGTTAGCAGGGCAGCTAAAGCTTGGAATGACCTTTTACAGTAAGCTGGAAACCACAAGAGAGATTGTATAGGCGCCTGCATAAGCTGTGACTCACCGCTCTTCTCTGAAGCTACAAGGAGCATGCTTAAGAGACAGGAAGCCCTGATTTCCTTGGACATGCAGGAATCCCCTGTCTCCACTCTCAAAGGAAACTATTCCCTGGGTAGCAGAAGGGGTGCCAAGTTAATCTACAAGGGTGGGACTCAGAAGGGGTCATTACCTCGGAGAAGGAAGTCACCCTTGCTCATGCATTGGGCCTGGAAGTGCTGCTTACTCTGCATTCCCAGGCATAGCACATAAAAAGTCAACTATTGTGTATGGAAAACGCTCAACAGTGTTGTGGACCCACCCAGTACAGTGGATTTTTGTTCTTGTCATTATTCCCTAACACACTCTAACCACCACTTACATAGCAATTGCATGTACTGGATATTAGAAGCAATGTAGAGATGGTGTAGGGAGGATGTGGATGGATCTATGCCAAGTACTAAGCTGTTTTCTACAAGGGCCTGGATCTAGGAGCCTACAGATACTGAGGGACCACAGTAGAGGTATCATTTAGGAATCTATCCTTCAACTTGGATCCTCAAAGGTCTCATGGGGAAATAGGCTGGAACTGTCACACAGGTCCTTGGGGTAAGGACTGAAGGTCGCAGGCTCTGGAATAAAACCAGTAGTTTCTGGTCAGCTGTTACTGAAGGCACACCTATTACTTCCTGGTATGAACATAGGAACCAAACTGGCACAGAGATCCAACATGGCGGCGGCAGCTGAGCAAGAAGCCCTGCTTGGCTGCCTCAGACACCGCGGGGTAACACGCAGGTGTGTGCACCCAGCTATCAGCACAGCCGTGCGACACAGTGGAGCGTGTTGACAGCTGCTGTACAACACTCACAGCTCAACATAATTGAGCACAACGATTAGCACCGAGGAGAAGCTGGAGAGGACGAGCACTGGGTTCTGAGACAAAATTACCGTATCACAGCCTGGCCGAGCCCAGAGGAGGTCTTCTGATCCCAGACAGCTGCCCACAGCCCAGAGAGGGGAAAAGAGATCCCAGGGAAGCTGGGCAGGGTCGTGGGGAGATCCAAGGAGTGACACAGTTTGGACCAATGAGATCGTGTCCCAAGTTTGGAATTCACTGATATCAGGAATATGCTTTGCTTCCCAAGACCTCAGTTTCCTCTCAGAAGTCTAGATTATTCAAGGACTGTTGTGTCTGCTGAGAGCTCCTTACCAGCACAGGCAAGAAACATGTGGGGAGATGTATGCTAATATGTAAGCAAACTGGGGCTAACTATGTCCTGATGAGACGCATTCTGGGCCTGCCTACTGGTCAGGCTGGGACTAAGACGGCTCCCGTGCAGCGCCAAAGACAAGGCGAGTGGAAATCTGTGACACCCTTCCCAGGCAAAGGGTCTCGTTTCTGGAGGTGAGAGAGACAGTTAAACAGGGTAGACAGTAAGAAAGAGAGAAAAATAACCTGGGGAAATTGACCTATGGCCTGGGTTTTTCACTCTGAGTTTTAGATTTGGTAAAAAGGAGAGAAAATACATTTGTAAGAAAGGTCGAATCCCTAGTTTGGTCAGTCTAGCAGAAACGAAAGGCAGTGCTGCAGCAAGTGCTGAGAGGAGGATGCGGCTCCGTACACAGCTCCAGTGGGCTCACGGCACCCCTGCCCCGGATGGGGCTGTTTCCGGCTCCTGGTGGCCAAGGCTTCTCTTTACACCATGCAGCAGGAGGCAGCTGCAGGCCTGGGGTGCCATCATGGGTGACCTGCCTCACAGAACTGACATCATTATCTTTATTTCCTGGGGCTCTAGAATGCTGTGGAGAATGACTGGTTTCATAGGGGTCTGCTCTGCAGAAAGTTGCAGGGCTCGCATTGTGTTTGGTTTTTCTTCTGTACTAGGTTCTGCCACAAACACCCCTTTCTGATATCTTGCTTTCCTCTTTGTCTTCCCTGAGACCCACCTCAGCAAACCCCAAAGCTCTGTCTCCTTCAGTACTCACCCCAAGACCTGTGTGACAGTTCCGGCCTATTTGCCCACAGGTGGTTTCCACAGGGGAATGGGCTTGTCCGATTCACCACCACTTCTGTGCTTGCTGTCTTTGAGCACCAGGACCTTGCTGCTTGGAATGTACTCTTAAGGTCTCCAGGGCCAGCATCGCCCAGGGCATTGTGAGACCCTCAGAACATCAGGATCTGGGTTTCCCACTTATCCAGGCTCCAAGGTCACTTCTGCACTGAAGTTTAATGATCACTGGAACACAGCACAGGCTTAGTCAATGTTTGCGGAATTTCCCTAATAAATCTGGTCACTCCTGCTAAATGTACGGCTCTACCTAGAGGGTAGTCAAGGGAATGAGGAACCACAATTGCCAAGCAGGGTAGATGTGTCCCTCCGAGCACCTGGTTTCCATGTACCCTCCAGCCACCCTACCACTTTCCAAGAAGCCACAACCTGGACCAGGAAACGAACAGCATGTGCCACACTACCCAGCCAAGTCATTTCATCAAAATGTGGTGGCCTGATGGGAACTTGGCACCAGCAGAAATGTCAGGAATCCTCCCTACTCAAGGTATGGGGCCGAGTGTTACAAATTCAGTGATCCAGATTGAGACCAAATGAGTCAAGTTTAGATAACCATCTAACTCCTCAATGCAACTGAAACCCAATCTGTGTGCTCAACCCATTCCAGACACATTCAGTGCTCGTTTTCATTTGCTGTATAAACCCATCTAAGGGAGCACAGTCATTTCTCTAACAGCAGATGCAGAACTTGCTCATCAGTGGAAAACCTAAGTGTACACAATGAGGTCAAAAGTTACGAGAAACTTAACACCTTTGAGTTCAGGCTCAAACTCAAACTTCCAATAATAAATTCTGCACTCAAACTTTCAGAGGGCGATAAAGGTCTTTGATTAGTGTCCAGCTTAAGCACAGATGCATTAGGCTGCCCCTTCCCAAGGTCTGAATTCTTTGCTAGATGCTTAAGGAAAACAAAATACCCTCTGCTCTGTGGACTATAGCTCAGTTCTAGGTACACGAGATAGCAGCTCATAATCATAGCCTAGTGACATCTGGAGATACCGTTCAAGTCCAGGGACATGAAACCAAAGTCCTCTGCCTAATCTGCTGAATTTTCTACATTATGACATGCTAAATGAGCATCAATCATTAGTCCTAGCATCATCTATATAATCCTCAAATGTCTACTGCACATGCCAAAGCCATTAATGCAATGCATACTCTAGAAGTTTCACTACAGAGTGTAGCCTCGCTACTGCAGGTTCAGTGTAGAACTCCCCTATATTTCCCATCATTGTCTTTCTCTTTTCCACTACTTAGTGACCATGTACTGTGTCCCAGAAACACTACCTGGACTGAGGCAGGCCAGGACTCTGTCCTGGAGTCCTTTGGGTCCTAGTTGAAAAAGACCATTATATCAACCATTAGCATGATAGGAAAAGTGCTTTCATAGTGCTATCCACAGTCTCTAAGGGCATCTTGACCAAATGTTCCCCAACTTAATCTCCAAAAGACTTCATGGCTATCATTGAGGACATCATCAATAAAATGAGATCCTAATGTCAACACTGATGATGCTTATTAGATTGGAAGACGTACAGAGGGATCTCCTCTTTCACAAAATGCACCTAATCCATTAAGTCAAGGAACACAGTAGAGATGGCTTAATGTCAATCACATATCTCAGGTTAAAAAAAAATGTGCTTTTTTTTTTTTTTTTTAAAGAAAATCCCACTGAAGAAGCTGGATATATGTGCAGATCGACTCAATACACTGGTACCTTCCAGTTTCCTTGGTGGTCTGCTGCAGCATTACATGACTGGTGTGCACAGGGTTGAGATGGAGAATCTTCTGGGCCATACTCTCTACCAAACAAAAGACAGCCATTCTCTACTTTCAAAGTGTTAAAAAATAATTTTTGAAATTCCAAGAAAGGAGGCCTCTCTCTAAGCTGACTTCTTCTTTATGTAATGTGACTCTCAGTGTCCTGGTGTGTTAGATTCTCTTCCATTTAAGTCCCCCGCAGAAGACTACACCACTCAGATTTAAGGGGACAGAGGATCTAAGGGAATTCCAGGTCACTGGCCTCTCCTCGATATGTGTATAAGCCTGTCCTCAAAATAGGTCCTTAGTTTTAGGATGGAAGGAAAATAACTCATGGAGTTCAAATGATATTCACTTAAGATACTATCTTGGCTCCTGGTCTTGAGTACCACAACGTTCATTAACATCTAAGGTGACCAGCTCAGAGTGCTAGGAAATGGGCACTTTGTGGATATCTCTTATGTACAAATCTTTAACTGCCTTTAGCCTCTTTTTAGAATTTTTCTAACCCAGCAGACTCTCCATTATTCAAAGGCAGCCCTTGAGTTTCACTCCTAATCCCAAGGTTACCTCCTGTGGGTAATGGCATCCCTTTTCTCTGAGAAGGTCAAGACTAAAGGAAAGAAAAAGGAGCTCAGAGAAACTCAGAACTGTTTATCTATAAAATTCCTAGTGTGCAGATCTAACACACACACGCACACACACAGACACACACGGAAAACTGAGCAAAAGAAAGTGAAACTAATATTTAGTTTAATTGGTAAGGAAGCCCATTGCCCAATGGGGAGAAAGCCCAGGGTGAGAGCACGAGGCTGTGGTCTTGGGGATCATAACACTGATAAAGGGCGTCGCAGAAAAGTATTTAAAGCATTACGGTGGATACATTGGAGCTGGCCAATGGCATCCCCCCCTGCCCAAGGATCACAATACCAGAAGCTACAGGAAATGTGTGGAGAGCAGGAGGGATGTTTAGGAAAGAAGAAAAAAATGAGTCCTTCCATTAGGTTTTTGTGGTATTTCAGTGGGTCACAATAGGGCAGCCTCCTTTCGCAAACCTTGCCCAGAACAGTTACTGACAAAGGGAGTGAGAACTGGATATGTGTTTACCACATTCTGGCGTTGGCATTTTAATTAGAGTCACAATTGTATTGTACAAGTACTCCTGGGGTTGTTCAACTAGGATTGTCATAGCTGGGACAAAGATCTTAATGAGTGTTAGTGGCATAGCATTTCAAGGTTTTTGGGGGGTTATTTTTTATTACGAAGCTTTCATGAACAAGTTTTCTCCTCTGCTGTCCAAAAGCACAGTTTTTCCTTCCAACAAGCCGAGACAGAGGAGTATACCTTTCATTGTCAAATGGCGTACATTACAATGGGGCCCTCTCTGGCCCCCACCAATTTCCTGATCAGTCTGTAAACATTTATTTGTATCTACCTGAGGTCAATATAATCTCTGAGAATGTTGGAACTGTAAGGCTGATCTTTAACAGTAGAGAGAACTGAGATAAAGAGATGAATCAACCTACTGATGAGAAACAAAGCTGAAGTGTTATAGTATATATCTGGATGTCCCACAAAAGCCTCATGTGTTCATAAGTGCGGTGTACAGGGACAACTGGACTGTTGCTGTGTGCTATTGGGTTAGCCCACGGATTGGTTTCACATCGTTTTGGGGGAGGGAGATGGAATTATTGAAGAAGGAAGACTCAACCTGGGTGATTACCAACCAATAAGCTCATAGCCTGGATAGAATGAAAAAGGAATAAAGAAGGGAATCCTGCTGCCACCTCGTGACCCTGCCATGGACTGTTTCTCTTCTATGCTATGCCACTGTGGAGTCAGCTGACTATGGATTGAAACCTCTACAAACTGAGCCAAAAGAAATCTTTTCCCCTTTAATTTGTGGGCATCAGTATTTTGCCCAAGCAACAAGAAAATAACTAAAACCCAGTCACTTGGACCTTCCAGAAGCAAAATCATAAAAACACCTACATGTATCATGAAAAGGTTGTGCTAATACTAACATGTCAAGAAAGAAAGACATAGCTTAGGCAGTCTTAACTGAATGAGTATTTCTCTTAGTTTTTTCTCTCCCCATGACTCTTTAGACTTGAGTAGAGTTCAAGATGATATTTACATTTTATGTTTTTTAAAAAAAGAATAGTATTCAAACTCATTCTGATTCAAGCAAGCCTGGTCTGTGAACATCTGTATTTATGAAACTTAACAAAGAGAAATTTGCTTTTTTTATTAGGACAAAAAAAAAAAAAGATTCTCTGCCTCAGTTTCCCTATACATAAAACAGCACAATAATGATACATAATTTACAAGATTGTCAGGAAGATTAAGTGGAATAACACAGTTAAACTATTTCACATACTATTTGGCAGAGGATCAGCCTTAATCAACACCAGCTGCTTTTCTTTGAACTCTTTTCATTATCACGAAAGGATGGTCAGAAGATTCTGGATGGGAATCAGGCAGAATCATTTCCTCTTTTAGAGGAGAGGTGAAAAGGTTTGGGAGGCATGCTGAGGGTGGCATAAATGCTAATATTTTGATATGATTAAAGAGAAGAAGAAAATTAATGTCAGAGATTGTGAGAATGACGAGACAAAACAATTACTCTGTTATAAATTAATAATGCAATCCACTTATGATAGATTTTTGAGTGAAGACTAGGTTGTTCTCAAATAGTCCTTACAAAATCTATTTACTGCTTGAAATAAATTTAAGGGGAGTGTCATATTTTGAAAAATGTTGTTTTATTGGCCCTAATTTCTCATAGTTCTTGGGGCAGCCTAAGGACAGCCCAACACAGTAAATGCCTTTCATGTTGCCATCCCCCACTGCCATTTTTTTTTTTTTTTTTTTTACAACTGAATTATCCTGGGACAACTGGAAATGTGATTCATTTATCCTTGGGCCAGTGGAAGGTTCCATACAGGGGAAAATGGATGTTTGTCTAGTTGAAGCGAACAGAAATGAGCACTGAAGGCTGACTTACATCAGCAGTGGAAATAGGTAAGTAACTTATGGATACTGTATCACTCTCTATCCTGATTATGTGGAATTCTGGGAGATTTATGTCCTTTAAAGAGACAGAGGGACTTGCATTTGATCCACTGGCAAGGAAAAAGGAGCACAGGAGTCAGAATGAACTTATCTTGGTATTCTTCATGCCAGGCCATGTGCTGTACACCATAGCCCTCTGTATCCAACTGTCCCATCTGCAAGGGTTCTACATTCTAGGATGAACCAACTATCAATTCAAAATATTTGGGGGATAAAACATCTGTACTGAACTTGTCCTTTTCATTATACCCCATGTAATGCAGTCAAACAAGTATTTACACAGCATTTATATTACACTATGATGGTAAAATCATAAATAATCTAAAGATGCTTTAAATACTAGGGAGGATGTGATTAGACTATAGTACTTCCTCGGTTCCCAAATACTTTTGTGAACAATTTCGTTCACAAACAGAAGTGTTCGTCAAATTTTGCTTCTGTTTTAAAACTTTGCCTCCAGTGACCTTGAACCTGATAGGGAAATTTGATTTGGTTGGCATCCAATTCGGTTTGCAACGAGAATTGTGGACTAAATTAAGTTCACAAACAGCAGTACCACGATGTAAGCCAAAAACTAAACCATTTTACAGAAGATACTTGATCATCCATGGATTGTGGTTTCTGTGGAGGTCCTGGAACTAATCATTCACAAATATCAAGAAAGGATTATATAAAGTAGTACAACTATTTATTCCCTTAATAATCGCTTGAGCCTAGCTAGTGAGATAAAAAACTCAGACAGATCTGATGGACTATGAATGATTCCGGCTGTCAGAAGACCTGGGCTCCAGACCAGTGTGTAACCCCAACTGTCTGAACCCTTTCCTTCTTTTCTGTTTCTTCATCTCTTCGAGGGGGAGGTTGGACAAGAAGCTCTCCAAGGTCCATTTCAGTTTGAAAATGCCATTATTCTAGTATCTTCATGCTTGGATATGGAAAAGCATAATAGCCCTGGGTTTATTGATATTAACTGGGGCAAACAAGTGAAATCAGTTTAGGAAAATAGAGATGTGGGTTTTGCCTGGAGCCATTTACGTCTTATGAGACTCATTCTAAGTTTTTGTGATTTGTTGATGGCTCCTCCTCAGAACCCACAAATGCCTGGCAGTGACAGATTCTAGTTATTGCCAAAGATGAGGCTTCTCCATAGACATGTGAAACTGAGACACAACATAGTTTTAGTGAAAAGGAAATCAAATTGGTCACATTCAGCTGGTACCTTTCATCCATCCTTTCCTCAATGGTTGGTTAATGTTCTGGATTCAAAGATAACCCTTCCCAGTAGGGCACTTTCTGGTCTCAGCCTTAGGGACAGCTGTGCTCTGACCCACAGAAGAGTTCATGTTCTTGAAACATTTTTCATTAATAGTTGGGGGCTCAGCTCTGCTTGTATGACTCATTAATTCTGAGCTACAGTGAAGACCTTTCTGCCAGGGGTAATGTTCTGTGTATCTTGTATTGATATCGTGATTTATAACAAAATATATGTGGTTTGGAGGGGCTTTTAAGAGAGCCTAGGTCATGGGGCAGGTGAATTAAAGCTGTCGTAAGAGGAATGGGTTAAATGCCATGGGAGATGGTTCCTAACAAAAGGATGAGCCCCATCCCCATCTTCTGTCTTGCTCTTTCTCTCTGCATCACACACTTGCCCTTCCATCTTCTGTTGTGAGACGGTGTGTTGAGAAAGCTCCTTGCTTTCTTGGGCTCCCCAGCCTCCAGCATCATAAGAAATGGTTTCTGTTCACTATATGAGAAATAAGATTTTCTCCATGATACATCATCCAGTCTCTAACATTCTGTTAAAGCAACATTACAAAGTCTTAGACAAGATGCATTCAATCAGAGATAGCATAAAGTAGAGAAGAAAGAATTAAACTATTCTAATGTCATGTTCTTAGAAGTTGTCTTTGCTTTCATGTTTAAATTTCCCTTGAGCCCTGAATAGTTCAATATAAAACATTTCCCAGAGTAAAAAACAGGAAGAAAAGGAGAATAGAAAAAGTGTCTAACTGCACTTCCTGTCTTTCTGCCTATCTGTAGGTATATAGTTGCTTTCTCCCTGGCTTGCCAAACACAGATTGGCAATTTGATTGTTCACTAAGGACCAGACAGCGTACTTCAAACAAAGAAGCCACCAAGTACACACAGCAGAGACGACAGACATTCTAGCTCCATTACTCTCAACCCTGGGCAGAACTGCTCCAGGATGCACCACCACTATTTTATAATACTTTAATGGTGGCAACTTTTAGAACATATGCCAAGTTTAGAACAAAAACTCGCACCAGCGCGCTGTATTTTGGCTGGAAAAACCATGAAACTGTAGGTTCCCGCAGCACCATGGTAACTGTTTTCTTCACTGACCTTTGTTTATGGAGTTATCTGATACTAGGATGGGGCTCAGTTGATAGAGGAATAATTTTCCAGAGATACAGGACTACAGGCTGATTTCAAGATTTTCAAGATGGATGTTCTTTTCCATCAAAATCCCTGAGGTACATATATCGGGGAGGTTGGGAAGATGGTGGTTACCTTAGGTGGTAGGCAACACGGAGCCAGGGACACAGACCTGGAGAAGAAATGTTAGTCCTGACCAGGACAGATATGGTTCCTCTTACTACTCTGGTTCAACTGATCCTTTGTTAGAAACATGGCTGGTGTTCTCTTGTTTACAGAGTCACTCAAAAGGGAGTGGGCAGCGTCAGTGACCCATGGTGTCCAGCATGTAGCTGGCCGCACATGAGGTGCTATAAATATTTGTTCAGAGTCTCAAGTTGCTCCAGCTGTTGCCAGCTCCTGGCTTCCTCAAAGTCCTGAAACAGGTGACTCTCAGACCTCCAGGAAAAAGAAACGTGCAAGTGGGCAACGGCAATGCCCCCTCTTTTTGGAAAACCACAAAATGAACAAGAAATGGTCCTAGGGAACATTCTGGGTGTGACATCTGGGCCCTCTGTCCTTCTCTCCCCTCTGACTTTTCCTTATTCTGTCTCCCATACCTGGACCACAGGGAACAGAGGCAACTTTAATGGAATATAGGGCAGGACAATGAACTCACAGGAGCACAAGGAAAAATGACTTGGGATCTTGTGTCTTCTTAGGCCACCTGCTTATCTCACTCACTGATGAAAGCTAATCACAGTTGATTAGGCCAAAGCAAAGATCTCCGCGAAGTGCTCTTCGTACCCGTGGAATTAAAGTTCAATCAGGCATCTTACCATGCCTTCCTGTTAGTCAGAATTTAACTCGTAAGGGGATGAGAAAGGTTCAGAATATTCTGTCATTGGCTGCGACTGGCTTTAGATGCCAGCTGCTATTTATTGAGATAGTTATGAACTGTTGTTCTGTGCCAAGCAGCATGGTAAACCCGGTGGGGCTATAGAGGGGTAAATGAAACATAAATCTTGCACACAAATTGGTAATAGTATATGAGGGAAAATTAGACACCTACTTGCATAACTAGAAAGTGACAAGTGTATCCAAGAGCTACAGAGAATTTAGGGGGAACTGAAAGGGAGAATCATTATCTTTTCTCACAGACCTGGACCAGGCTGACATGAGGAGGCAGGTCATCTTCTAGTCCTTGATGGGAAAAAAAGGACCTGGATCCAGGTACACAGGAGTGTCAGCAGTGACAGACAAGTGTGAAATCTTTAGCCTGCAAATGTCCATGTACCGAAGACTCCAGGGTCCTGTGTCCTCACCCAGGACAGCTATGGGAACTGTACTGGGTGATGACACATAAGTACTGTGGCATAGAAACTCACCTGATGCCTCCGAAGCCCCATGGACAACAGCCTGAGTTCACCATCTCCTCATACAAAGTTCCTATTCTAAGTGCTCACAGACATTTTCCATTATCTAACACTCATATTCCCTGAGCCAAAGATGGGTCCCTCATGGAGTGACTCAGCTGACCTTGTGGCAGAAGAATGCACCTGCGGCCAGCTATAGAGCGAGAGAAGTCCGAATCGCTTTACTTTATTCAGGATTATTACTGTGAGCTCCCACCAAGCCGTGCTTTGGACATAACGCCCTACCTCTTGCCCGTGCTGCGGGCCTTAGAATGAGGAGACACCACAGCCACACAGTTGGCTGGAAAATTCAAGGTGGGGAGATATTGCTGCTCTGTGAAAACCCAGCCCTGTCTACTCTTCCCCAAAGTGTGAACTGTTAGAGGTGGCTTCTGAGCCCATTCGAGCCAGCATGAGGGGCAGAAATCAGAACGGACATGAGCGTGTGATGGGTGAGCTTTACAAAGACAGATGAAGAGGAGGGATCTGGGCAGCAATGTTTTACACACTTTTCCAAATTACATTCCTGCTGCAGATCAAAGTTTCATTTCGTTTCGTTTTGTTTTTATAAACCACACCAAAGCATACATTTCTAGGCCAAATTCTTCAAGGGCACTTAAAAGTTATTTGGTAACTTTCCTGTTAAATTTACAGTGCAGTTTACAAACTTCGGGTGCACCAAAAATGACCTCCTTTGAAGGACTGCTTTGGCAAATAGAGCATTGCTTATGGGGCCAGAGGATTCCACTTCCATGGAGTTTGAAGTATTTTATGTGCACTATTTGCTTCAATAGCCATGACCGACCAGAGTGCCTGTTACTCATCAAGAAAATATCATCAACTCAGCCTGGGCCTCTCTCTGTTCTCATTTGCTGAAACGATTCAGTCAGGACGGTCGATGAGGAAAATGGTATTCCTACATCCGCAACGCTAGGTGAGCTTTAGACTTCAAAAGAAGGATCTTTCAAGTTGGATATGACAGTGTACATATGTCTCCCCAGTATTCTGGGAGGCTGAGGCAGAAGGATCCCAAGTTTGAGCCCAGCCCTGGCAACTGGAGACTCGACAAGAAAAATAAAAAATTAAATAAGGGTTGGAGAAGACTCTTGGTTCAGTACCCAGTAACACCACCACCATTACACAAGGAAAAAAGAAAGAGAGAAAGAAAGAAAGAAAGTCAGACAGATATTGCTTCTCTTTTTCAGGAGTGGCTCTCTCCTTCAGGCCCAAAGCCCCTTGCAGAATATGGTAGCTTCCACATGCCCTAGTCATGTATAATTAAGGATGTTAAATGCAATAGGGCTAGCCTGGATTGGACAATAGAATGTAAAGAAGGATATCTGCATAGAAAACTGGTGAAATCCAAATAAAGTCTAAACTTCAGTCAACAGTAAGGTCAACGCATATTTCTCAGTCTGGAGGAATGAATCACAGTTAGGTAAAAATTAACATTGGAAGAAATGTGACAAAGAGTATATGGAAACTTGCTGTGCCTTCTTTGCAAATCTGCAGTTATGCCAAAGTAGGTATCTATTAAAACCTTACGGAGGTTTTTACACTGCCTGGCAGTATAAGAGGAGATGCCTAACAGAAGGCTAGTGAGCTATAGCAAGGCCAGCACCACTGTAAGGGGCAGTGCCTGGTATCTGAGGCTCAATTTTACATGTAATTAAGAGTGTGACCTTCACCAGGTGTGAGCTCACATGCCTGTAATCTCCGCAGTCTTGGAAGCTGAGGCTGGAGGGTCACAAATCCAGTCTATCCTGGACTAGGAAAACCTGGCCTCAAAATAAAGAATAAATAAACAAAAGGTTGGGAATGTAATTCAGTGCAGAGAGAGAGAGAGAGAGTGAGAGAGAGAGAGAGAGAGAGAGAGGAGAGAGAGAGCGAGAGAAAGAGAGAGAGAGAGAGAAAGAGAGAGATCTTGCTTCAGTCCTCCAACTTCCTGTTAGTAGACACCTGCTTTGGTGAAAGGCTCCACATCTCCAGAAGGGCAGTAGGAAGATCTGAGAATGCCTGGAAACCCAGAAGCACCGCAAACTCATGGGGGGTCCAAGGGAGCCACCAAGCTTCAGGGTAAGTCAAAGGACTCACTGTAGCCAGACACACAGGCAGGGACTGTCTACTCTCAACTCCAACGGCTCACCGAAGAGCCCACCAGGGCCGCTCGCAGGAACAGGGGGCATCCAGAGAAGAAACATAAAGGGCAGTGATGGTGCCCACCATAGTGTGGCTGGAGCCCCATGGTCTTGAGGTTGCCTCAGTGGTCTGCAGGTAGAGAGTGGGCCTCGCTGCTGCACATGCCGGCTTCACCACTACCGTTATTCCTTCCTGTCACAGCACACTAATCATGGCTCCCAGGGTAGTGCCGTCAAGTCCAACCCCCATGGCATACACGTTCCTACCCATGTGGCACCTTTGCCGGGCTCCCTCCTGTCCACCTGACACCCAGCCCTGTTCCCCTAAATGATGTCTCCTGCGTCTGTGTGGATTATTTACTGCTCTAGGCCCCTCGCCTTCTTTGCTTCTTCCCTGAATTCTCTCCCACACTTCCTTGCTCTCTGCGGTGATCTGTGGTGATCTCACTCTTCCACTTTTTCTAATCCCTTCATTTTATAGTTTGTTTCTCTCTCTCTTTATTTATCTATCTATCTCTCTCCTCTCTCTCTCCCTCTCCCTCTCTCTGTTTCTCTCCCTATTTTCCTTTCTCCAGGTTTTCAGGTTCACAGCAAGCGCCAAGCCTTTGAAGATCCTTCTGTGATCTCTTGCCCAGCCCGAGCCCAGCTAGTCTCTCCTCTGGGCTCTCCTTCTCTCATCCACGCTTAACTGCTCACTTTATATTTTGTCTAACATTGTCCATGCCAGATTGTGGTCTTCTATGGGGAAGGCCACACGTGTGCTTCCCAGCACCCTAATGACTGATGACTGAGACAAATATTCAGTGCAAAGCAGGATTCTGGAATAAATGAATGGAAGAACAAGCGGCCATATTGCTTAGATCTGTTCTAGAAGTGATCACATGCTTCAAACAGCCGGGAGAGCCTACTATTCGTGACTAACGTTATTTCTACTAGAATCACTTCCAAACACATTCTTATGAGTCAGAGTCAACTCACACAGTTCAGTAACATTAACAATATATATGACGCATTATTCAGAATGACATAATGAGAGTGATAGCATTTTATAACTAAAGACCAGATAAAGAAAATAAATTAATGAATTCACTGCAAAGATACATGACTACAAGAACTTGTGGTGGGGATGGGGGACCTGCCACAGATACGACATCCCTAAATTTGTTCCAGAATATAAAATAATTCCACTAAAAAAAACCCCACCTTCCCATAGCTGTATTAGCTCTATTAAACTGGGATAATTTGAGATATTTGGCTGCTCTTTAAATTATCCCCAAATAAGACATTCTGGAACAGAAAGCAAATTTCATTCGCATCAGGTGTAAAATAGCAGGGAATTTACCTTTCACATAGTAATTCACAAAAGACAGGGTAAATAAAGAGTGCAAATCGATTTGTCTATCTTTCTGGGCATATTTTCCCTTAACTTTACAGGGAACCCACCTAAAATGGGTAACCTAGTTTTCAATGTCAATATTAATTCTACCAAACCAAGGTGCTCAGTCCAAGGGGAAAAGAAAAGCCCTAAACAACTGTTTATTTCACATGCAGAATGCCCTCTCTTTGGCAAGCACTCAGGAAAACTGATAAAAATCTCATTTTATGCATTTGCAGCTTATAAAATTTACACACTTTATATCATCTTTTAAAGCTTTTTCTTTCACGAAGATTGAAGCTGTGTCCAAGAGGGCAAAATTGAAGAAGTTATAAACAACAGATTTTATTTTATATATTTATATTTTACATATTTATATATACTATATATAAGCGTCTATTATGCTAAACATTGCCACCGGTGCTGGGAATACAGCAGCAAACAGAATAAAAATTTCCCAACTTGATAGACTTAGATTCCAATTTAGAGGCCTGGGAACTCTTGTAAAGCATCAGGAAAATAAATATTTTGGCTCTGCGCCCAGATGATCTTACAGATACTCACTCCCATCGCTGTGATGCAAAAAGCAGCCACAGACAGTATGTACACAAATGAATGTGGCTGTGTTTCAATAAAACTTTATTGGTATAAAGAAGCATGGGCCTCATTGGGCCTATAGGCCAGAATTTGCCAACTCCTGTTCCTGTTCATAAAATTGCTTATAAATCACTGAAATAAAAGGGGAGGATAACAAAATTTCCAGAGGTATTGAAAGAATCATGGAAACTGACTTGAAAAAGGACTTCCACTTTTCGTAACCTTACTTTCTTCTCATGAAATAGCATGATGGTGAAGAGTGTGATTTTGGGGATCAGCCTTCCAGGGTTGAACTCCTTTCTTTCCCACTCACTGTAGGCTATTTAATCCCTCCAGGCCTCGTTTGTGTCACTTACATAGAGAAGAGTAACACCCACTCCTCAGCAGCTTCTTGTGATAATCCATGTACACACTTGTCAGGACATATGATGCACAGGAAACTATTTTCTGTATACACGTGAGATCCCAAACAACAATGGTGATAGCAACACTGGTGAGGCTGAGAGAGGACATGTGATACATAAGACAGCACCACAGCAAGAGCTTGTCCGGGTCAGGATGCGAGTTCAGGGGCTGACCCTCCAGAAGCAGTCTTGCCTAAAATATTCGCTCTTCTCTTCAGATCACAGTAAGTCATTCAACCCAGGAGTAATAAAAACTCAACAGGTGTACAAATGGCAGCAGGACTCACTCAGTCCTGTGACCCAGAGTTTTAGGGTTTGTGATACACGGAGGGACATTTCGGAGAAACAGGCCTGTCATCCTCTGTCTGCTGTAACATGTCCCTACTAGCTGACTAATGTACTCAGTGGTAAAACTGTCAGTAGAAATTTTGCATGGGAAGAATATGGCCATGCACTGGATAAGTCATGTGACAAGCTGTAAGGTGGATGAGAAAACTCATTCCCTCTGGGCAGGAGTAAAGCCAAGACTCTAGCAGATGTGCTGTGACCAGAAGCCCAGGAGGAGTGAGGTTCAGTGTTTGGCTTCTTCCACCTGGTGGCATGTTCCAGTGGACCACCCAAGGAGCCCTGCAGAGTATTATTTTTCATGGGCATTATTTTCAACCTTTTACTTGCTTCCCTTAAAGATCAAGTTTTCCCCCAGATCCTTTGATGGCCACAGTTGTTCGGTGTATTGAATGTAAGCTATCCTTGAGAGAAAGAAAAGCCAAAAGCCAAAAGCTTTATGCCACCACACCCTTTGGGAAGCCCACATAGTTTTTCTATTTCAACTAAATCAAGCCAGCACAGAATATATGTTCTCTCAAGGGACTTGCAGCTAATTAACTGTGAATGTTGACAGCTAACGTATGGTGAATTAATTTCCTGAGGTCAGTCTCTCCTCCGTTGAAACACACTTTTTCCTGAGGTTGGTGCTTTCTGGGGTCTGTCATTTGTGATTTCTGTTAGGAAGTAGGAGCACTTACTATTGTTGGAGTCAGTAGAGTTCTTTTGATAAATGGTTCTGCTGACTTGAAACATCTGGGTTATAGTGGGCCTAAATATGATTTTAAGATCTTTCTTCCCAGGCCAAAGACAATGTTCTCACTGGAAGTCAGAACATTACCACATGGGCAACCATCTGCATCAACCAGTGCTAGTAGATCAATAGAAGGCGCCAGAGTCAGACTTCCATACACTGGTAACACTATGTGCCCTATTTGTTAAGATTTTCTTTCGTGTCTTTTTGGAAGATTCGAAAATCACCACTTCCTGGAAATTTTCCAAGAGAAATACCATCTAGCACTTGTGATCCAATTATTCATTCCTTTAATATGTGCACACAACATGTCTTCTATGCCCAAGAGTTTTCAAGTACATGGTGTCATGAGAGCAGAGCTCTTTCCCCAAGGATAAGAGGACAGAAACCTACTTAGAATGTTGCATGCCAAACACTATCTCAGAGATATAAACCTGGAGATACACGGTGAAGATCTGTGGGAAGAAAGACCATCTCAATACAAGAACTGTGACAGCAAGGAAGGCAAAACAGAAAGGACACGCTCAACCCAGCATAGACAGAGCCCAGCCACAGAACCTAGACTTCACCAGGACTTCATGTGGTCCTCGCAAAAACTGAAAGCTGCTTCTTTCACCTGCCTCAGAGTTGCATATGCATATCCTTCCTATATGACTCAGTCTATTCAGGACCTGGCATAACACCCGGTATTTTGTAGGACTGCAAAGATGCTATCGAATGAATTAATAAATGTCTGCATATCTATTCTTAGTGTACTTTCTCTCTAAGAGATAGTAAATTATTTGAAGACAGAAACTGGCACAATTTTAATGTGACCCTAAGATAGCTAGATGATTTAGTTGGTGATAGAAAAATAAAATAAAATTTAGATAAGGGTTCTAGGATAATTGAGCAGAAGAAAATTAGTCCTTTCAAAAAATGGCTTTCAGGACAAATGTGTCTATATACAGAAGAATTAAGCTGATCTCTATATATCTTTTACAAAAAATAACTCAAAAGAGTCACAGATTTGAACAGAAGATCAATGCTATAAAACTGTTAGAAGGAAACATAGTAATAAATTGTATTCTGGATTAGGCACCCTGGGGGGACTCTTAGAGAAAGACAGTCCAACAAACAAAGGAGCAAAAGACATAAACACATTTCTTGGAAATGCCAATAACAACATAAAAAGGTGCTCAAGATCATTAGTAATTATGTAAATAAAAACTACAGAGATACTACTTTACCTCTGCTAGGATTAATAAAATCAAAACACTAACAAGTCTTGGCAAAGAATATAAAGAAAACAGAACCCTTTTAAATACTTGGCTGGTGAGACCATAAACTGTACAGCCACTTTGGAAAACAGGTTGGCCAGAACCTGAAGAAATTCAATGGAATTACCATATGATCCCATGATCTTATTCTTAGGTATATAGCTGAGATAAGTGAAAGCATATGTTTATACAAAACACATGCATGAATGTTCATAGCGATACTCAGCCAGAAACAACCCAAAGGTCCATCAATCGAAGAATGGATAACCAAATGTGGTATGCTCATGTAGTGCAATCCTAGGTAACAGTAAAAGAGAATGAAGTACTCACGTACCCTGCAACATGAATGAACCTCAAAAATTAGATGAAGTCAAAGAACCTGTCTCAAACATCGCCTATGTATGATTCCATTTACACAAAATATCCAGAGTAAGCAAAACCATAGAGACAGAATGTAGACTAGTGGCTTCCAGGAGCTGGGGCAAAGGGAGTGTGAGTGACTGCCAATGGATATGTCATTTATTATGGGAGTGAACACAACATTCTGGAATTCTAGCCTGGTGACAACTGTATATCCCCTCTCTACACAACAAACTGTAAACCTCAAAATGGTGAATTTTATGAAACATGAACTATTTTGTTGTCATCAATTTATAATCATGGCAGTGAATGCCACTCAGCTTAAACTGTCACCAAATCCGTGGCATCTGGAGCTCTCTTAAGTTAGCCCACGAGGACATTTTTGTTAAGCAGCTTCTATCGTCTATCTTCTATCTTACATGCTGTCTTTCATGGTCTTACATCCTGACTCCTAGTACAATTCAATAGATTTAAAAAAAATAATAATCGGAACTAGACTGTCTTTTTTTTCAAACCGATAAACAAAAGTTATTTTAAAGAAACTGCCAAAGGTCACCCTAAGAACTATTAATGTAACCCAAGGCCTAAACATTCATGAAGAATTTGAGATCAATTCCCAGCGTTCACTGCTTCAGAAGCATAAGTAAAATAAATAAATAAAACTCAGCAGCCAAAGCAATGAAAGGGAGATTTCACTTTTATGCTACGGAATTATGCCTGAATGTATCCATGATTTCTTCTCTTTGCAGATAATGGTAAAATTGCCTAAATCATACACCAGCGGTGCTCTAATGAGACCCGATTTGGATTCATTTCTATTCAAGGCAAACTAAAACGTGTAAAACACTCTAGGACTTCAAATGCCTCACCATAGCACGCATGCTTTTAAAAACAGATTCAGCCGAAATGAGTTTGGGCTGGTGAAGAACCGAGTGGGGAGTTGAAATTAACGTAATAAAACATCCCAGTGTTAAGAAGGACAAAGTGACTTTCCTCCCCACAGCTGACTTTCTAGGGATGTTGCAAAATCTGCAAGTTGAGCACCACTCTCCCGGTGGCCCGGGCGATTCCTAAGGACAGAAGGCCGAAGAGTTCTGCGCAGGTGTGCCCGTTTCCCTCCAGCAGCCAAGCCCTGCCCCTTCAGAGGTCAGCTCCAATCCCCAAAAGCCTTCGTCTGGAAAGAGGCTTTGCATTCCTGTGCTAGACTCTCAGCCTTCCGGACTACACCTAACTTCCTGGCAAAGCTGGCCCCACAGAAGAAGCAGCTCTCAGCAGCCATGATAATATAAGGGCCTGCTGGGCCTACTTTTCCTGATGAAGTACCGGTAACTAGAGGTAATGTCCTCCACCCAGCATGCTACAGTGGGCTGGTTAAAGGAGAATTTCCATTGTGCAGCCCTCGCTCCAGCCGTCCAGAGTCAGTGACTTCTGCTACCTCCACTTTCATTTTTATGGGAGCTCTTTGGCTTGTGGGCATCTGCCCCCCGAGCACAACCAGCCCCTCACGGCTGCCGCGTGCGTGCGTATATGCGTGCGTGTCTGTACGTGCGTGCGTGCGTACTGCCCAAGTTCCTGCATGCCAAGCGTGGCTGGCTTGTTTCTGGGTGAGTAGCTTGTATTTCATTCCTCCTAATCAGCAGCGAAGAATGATTACGCGTGGCTGCAAGAAGGAAAGTACAGACTTTGATAGTAAGAGTCAAAGCGGCGATGGTGCTCAGTCTGAATCTTGGCTTGTTAGTTGTTAGCTGCCGGCATTGGGAAATTTCATTATTATTTATGTATTTACTTAGGGTGCTGGGGACTGAACCCAGGACCTTCACACTAAGCTACATCTCCAGTCCACTCATTCATTTATTCATTCATGAGATGGTAAGGGTTTTTTTGGGGGGAATACTAGTATCTGTGTCATGGGACTGTGCGATAAAGTCAATGAGATGATATACCCAAAGCTTTTATAATGGGACAGATGACCAGTGAATGCTCAGAAATATTAGCTGTCAATGTCATTTAACGAACAAGTATTAACAACCAATAAAGTGATATACTAAACACCTAGTTACATAAAATGTCCTTGTCATATAACTGGACTATTATCTGCTTTGAAGCATTTTCCTAAACAAATCCCCAAAACGAACAGGAAACCCCTCCAAACAAAAATCAGTTTCAGTGATTATTTAGATTACAGAGACAAATGGTAAAGGCTCACGTGAAAAAGACATGACATCGGCGGTAATCAGATGTGCAAGGATATCAATAAAATCTATCTCTTGAGTGACAGAAAATCTTTAGGGTCAAGGTTTTGGAGATTTCTTTATACTAAAAGGAAATACTTTTAAATATCATTTAACAGAAGCAATACAGCATAATATCCTTTTTACCACTTGTAAATGAAGACACAAGTCTAAATCTTCCATTTCAGAAGAGTGCTTACTTTGAAAATACAGAAGCCACCACCACGTGTGTGTCACTGTTGTGTGGGTCTCTAGAAAGCAGTGGATGAAATATGTGAGCACATTTCCTGTAGACACGTTTGAAGAAATGCTCTTTTCTATCATCCATGGACCTGCAAGAGGACTTGTGAGTAGAGTTCCTCCTAGATGAAAGTCTATTTTCCCTCCTCAAAACTCGAGACTTTTTTTTCTAACCATGTTTTGTTTACCTTTTGGTTTCTAGGATTATTTAAGACTCCACTAACTCTTAGCAAGCAACAGGTCAATATGTTTATGTCTATCTACTCTCCACCCTCTACTCTTCCTGGTATTGGATTCACATCCTTCTAACTTATCTGTGATCCTGATAAGAATGATTTGTAGTAGGATAAACCAATTTCCATTTCAGTGCAATACAGTCCACTGAATTTCAACAAGTTCATTTGATTCAACCTCTTTTTTTTAAACCAGTGTCAGTATGTAGATTTGCTCTATGACAACCCAAAACCTTTCGAAGAAGAGGAAAGCTATGAGTAAAAAAAAAATAAATTATGGTCTGATTTTTATCTATAGTGAAATTATGGTACAAAAGGACTTGATAAGAAACCAGAAATACAAAGATCTGCTGATGGGTTCAACGGTTTTCGCTTTTTCTTAGAGTATTCATTTCTTCACTGGAAGGCATGTATTAATCTAGAGGCAGAGGGAGACGGCAAGAAAGGGAAAGAAAAGGGATAAAAAAGAATGAAGTTGCAGTAGGTTCAAGTTCCAACTTCCCATGATGACTGTAATCATTATAGACTGCAAACATGTGCTAATAAAATAGTGAATAAATGATGACATTTGCCTTCTGATTCAACAACTTGGCCTCCATCTCCCACCCCTCTTCTAGCCTCCAGGAGGCGTCTTCTGGATCCTCAACCACTGGGAAGACAGAGGCTTGAAAAAAGTCAGGAGTCAGTGAGAGCAAAGCCCTGCCCTGCTCTTCCTTTCTAGACCATCGCACAAGATTGTCATCAAATATGCTTCTAGGTCACTCTTCCTACAAAGACCCTCTGGCCTTCTGGGCCCAGACCCTTTCTGCTCCTTGGTGTGCACACACCTACCTATCACAACTGCACAAGAGCTGATGAGATGTCCCTTATCGGCTAGACCACAGGCTCACCAGGGCCCGGGACCCAGGCTGCTCCACCTTTGCTCAGTGTTTCGACTCCCCTGAAATCCCCTACCCCACACTGAGTGAACACCTCCAAAACCTCAGTAAATCTCCACTACTGCCACTTAGGAAATCAGGATATGTTTTGAACTGAGGCTAGCCTCTCCAGCTGAGGCTCAAAGAGCATTTCAAAACACAAAATGACCACTCTGGCTTCCTCTCATTTTTAATAAACCTCTCAGTTTTCTTTTTTAACCACAATGAACCAAAAGAGGAGAGAAGGGAAGAGAAAGTGTTAGAAAACAGGGTGACTCATTTTCTGAACAATAGCTGCAATAAAAAGTGTCCCTGAGGCAGAGAGTCCACTCAAGAAGGAAATAACATCTCCAACTGGGGGGCTATTCACCAGAAGGAGTGTACATGGGAAGCTGTTTGCAGAATGTTTCCCCAATCACCATAGGACTGATGAAAAAGAAAGATGACAAATATGTTTATACACAAGGACACATTCAATAATTCATTACTTGTTGGCTTACAATAGAACTGTTTCAAAAGAAATGTGTTTTCCTCCACATCGCCAGATACCTGGGATGTAGCTAGACTTGAGAATACTCTCTTCCTGGGTGTGGGTTCCAGAACATTCCGCACGTGCTCTCTGGGCCAGCATCTCAGGATTCAGCACCTCCTCCTGAATTGACTTTGTCATTCTCCTGGCCACCAACCAGACTCTGTATCCCAGTCACTGTGGGGAGACACTAAGGAGTTCTATTTGGTTGCAGGTAGTAAAATTCATTAGACCTGGAATTATAGTACATTTTTTAGCCTAAAACAGTGCTTTGCCATGAGGGTCAGCAGTATGGTGATAGTGTCTCTGAAGACAGACTAGATTATTATAACTAAGAATAGGGCCTGCCAATGGCCAGTCTATAACTGTAACATGCAAGACAACCCCCAATGCCCAGAAGAATTCTCTGTACTAGACACTCCACTGTGCTGAGGTTGAAATTCTCTGGCCTCAGTGTTACTCTATGAGGTGAGGTCAAAGGCCAGAGGTGGAAATTGACGGTGCCATTTCCTGATAATCACTTAGTCTCACTAATGGCAAAATAAGGCATGGCACCCAGATCAGCAACTCCTATGAGTATATTTACCCAAAGGATGTAATATTCCAGGTTAGTGAGAAACAAGAGATGTTCTAGAGGAAACACACGCAAGTGTCATCTGGGATCACTGCTGACTATAGGATGACACTGATTTTTCTTGCTTTTAGAAAAAGGGAGAAGAAATTATTTCCATTTTGAAAAAAAAATCAAACAAAAAATTGGCTTGCCTAATTGATATTTACTGCTAGCAAGAATATGGAAATCCAATAGGATGAGGTGGCAGGGTGGGATGGCTCAGGGGTATCAAGAGGACCTCCCAGAAACCAACAGACAACAGGGACTCATGGTCTTTGAAAATGTCCCACCACTGACTTGATAGTAATTGTACAAGAAAATTATCCCATGGAAAGAAAATCTGCAAAGATTTATGTACAAGAATGTGACACATCTTTTATAATCATGAAGCACCTGAAATGATCCAAATAGCTAACAATGTGATTAGTTTAACAAATGTAGGTTGGTTTACATAAAATGGCTAGATTATATTAACAAGTATCAACCTAGACTCAGGGCAAAGCTTGGTGATACAGCACTTGGCTAGTAGATGCAAGGCCCTGGCTTTAATCCTAGCACTGTGAAATAAAAACAATAATAGAAATGCAAATGATGGACTAATATATAGGTGTTGAGATTATATTTATAACCACATCATTATTTCAACATTGGTCTCCCCATTAGGTTAAAGTCCATGAGTTCAGGGTTATTTTCCTTTTTTTTTTTTAGGTTTTTTTTTTTTTTTTTTTTTTTTTTTAGGTTTTCTGAGACAGGGTCTTGCTTTGTGGTTCAGGCTGGCCCTGAGCTCAACCTCCAACTCACATCACAGCAATCCTCCTGCCTCTGCCTCCCGAGTGCTGGGATTACAGGCATGAGCCACCACACCCGGCATTGTGGTATGTGGTACTGGTTGCTGCTGGGCGTGAGTCTCCATGCCCAGTATTGTATGTGGTTACCGGGGATCCAAACCCCGGTCCTTGTGCTTGCAAGACAGGTGCCGGAACCACTGAGCTAACTCCCTGGCCCCTATTTTCCTTTTTGACTCCTTTGGCAACCTTGATAGCCAAAGCATTTTGGACAGTGATTATGCCCTAATGACTGAGCAATTAAAATGAATGTGGTTATCAAGGTCAAACAGACATTCACCATCTTTATTTTCATGTCTGTATTTCAAAGATTCTCCACCAACTATGTGTTACGTTTATGAAGAGGAAATATATCAGTTATTCTGATGTTGTATAAAAAGTAAAACAACATAATAGAATTTAAACCAGTTTTTTTTAAAAAAAGAATATGATGTGAAAGGACACGGAAAAGGGCATGCAGAATTTAGGAAGCCTATCTATGATGCAGCCTGGGGACATGGTGACACGGCTGCCATGGATTCAAAATATAGGATTATATGTAACCTGCTAGCCCAGCAACAGTCTGGTGTGACACTTGGCTTCCTCTTTCAGCATTCCTTCCTCGGTCTAGCTTTCCCCTACTGGCTACACCAACAGCTACTGCAACAGAGAGGCCACAAATTGACAGATTCGTGTGGCCAGGGCTCCAGTGGCCGCCACGGCATTGGAGGCATTGGGACTGCTGTGGAGGCTGAGGGTGCTTTTCAACTGGATGTGTGTCTGCGGCTGACAAATGGAATAAAAGAGCTATGCTGTGCTGCTCAAAATAGAACAGAAAAAAAGTACCCCAAAGAGAGAGGGAGAGGAGAAGAAAATGACACGGACATGAGAGGCTGGGTGCTGGGGCAACCTAAAAAGACCACTGTTACCCCAGGCCCATGAATATGATTCTTGCAGCCTTTGTAGACTTTTTTTTTCTTTTTTGCCTTTTCACAAATGCTTCTTTTGGTGACAACCCTGACAAATGTTATCTGTCCCTTTCCTGGAATGGTTGGGTCCTTATGTCACCTAGGTTGAAAAAAAAAATAAAGCTCAGTGATTTTTATATAATTGCCTACTTATGGTCATCCTGGTAAGGTGACTGAAGAGATAAATCTGAAAATTTAAACCTACATGTGCATATGTAGCAATTATAAAAGATTCAGTATAAAGAAAAGTGGGGAGGGAAGGGAAGAGAGAGAGAGAGAGAGAGAGAGAGAGAGATGGTCCAGCCTGTGGACCAGAAAGACCCAGCTATGATCATCATGGGGCTGAACCAGTTATCAGTGGAATAAACTGGAGTTTACTGGGGCTGTCATGGACCCCTGACCACAAACCCATTCTTTTCTGACTTCTGTATAACTTTGAGGAACAGCGCATCTTTTTTTAACAAGACAAAGAGCCTTTCATCTTCTAACTAAAGACAGGGCACAAGAGGAAAAAGGCTCCCCAAAGGGCAGGTGAGTCATGGAGGTCTCACGGTTTTGAGCAAGGATTTCAGGGACACAGGGGAAGGGAGACTCGGGGCGGGGGGCCGGGGGGCGGTGACAGGAAGGTAAGAGTCACAAAAAGGATAAAAAGCCCCAGAAAATAAACGTTTTTTGAACAGCTGGGCTCATGACCAGCCCTGTCTTATGAAGCAGTCCTTCCGTTTGGTTCTATGGAGGGCACGTGCCACTGTAGTAGGTTAAAGATGGCATCTGCTCTTTGACACTGCTCAGTGAGGAGTGGGGATGATTTTCTCTGTCCTTGAATCTGGGCTTGGCTTGGAAGCTGTAACCAATAGAGTTGTGCAAGTGATACTGTGCCCATTTGGGGAGAGCTTTTGAGTCTGGCAGTGCTTGCCATTTCCAGGGAGCCCTGAGCCTCCTCGTCAGAAGCCCTGGCACTGTAGCTAGCCCCACACAGAGATGATTTAAGGATCTATAAAGAGGAGGAAGCCCAGGTGAGCCTTAGACATTCACCTGTCCCCTCCCAGTCACAAGACACATAAGGAATGTTATCCTGGGTCCTTCAGACCAGGGATCAGAATAAGCGGCTACAATGGACGGCACGTGAACCAAAAGAATGTTCAGCCAGCATTCCTCATCCATGTAAACCATGAAATACAATCAAGTGGTTGTGTTTTAGCTGCAAAGTTTGAGAGTAGTGTGTAATAAAGGGAGAAACCCATGCAAGAGGTTGATAATATCTATCTACAGTCAAATGGCTTTGTCCCAGAGATTCACGTATGTCCACATGGATAGACACAGATGGTGTACAGTGGTCATGGACCTAAGGCACAGGTGTCACAGCAGGTTTGCCGTCACTGGCCTAAGATAAATCACAGTGTACAATGGATGGGACATAATACAGTGCAAAGGCTGCCATTTTGACTCCAGTCTTAGCACTGGGACTTGTCCAGCAGCATGAGGCCTCACCTTCCTCATCTGCAAACTGGGTCTGCGGTTTCTGTGGTTTCCCATGGAATTCATGCTTACTATGGATCCTGTCTATGTCTCAGTCATCTCATGGGTCAATCTTCAGCAAATGCAAGGCATCTTTAAAAGAACCCTGTTTGAAATTCAAATGGTCCTTGATGCAAATGAGACAAAGACAGACTGAATTTCCCCAGGAGGACAGACAGCATTGTCTTATATATAGTAAGACATCACTATTTTCTTACTCAGTGGCTACTCTGTAAGGTGGGTTAAGGCAAAGACAGGCTGATTAAGGCTGGCATTTTTGATCTGTAGTTTTCAAGGCTGATTACTTTCTGGGTAGATCTTATCCTGGGAGAAACAGGCCCTTCAACTAAACAGAAATACGCCACATGAAGGCCTAAACTCTACCTGGGTTCCTCTGGAACCTTCCTTTCCCACACTTGCATATATATGTGAAACTCCTTCTAGAGTTGCCTGCCAAGGGTCACACAGTTATAATCATAGATTCAGTTCCTGCTGCCAAATATTTCAGCCCATTTCTTTAGTCAATAGAGACATCTTTGATCTCCACCTGAAGTGGCCACAACAGTAACAAAAAGAGCAGTTTTTTCATATAAACTGCAAAGAGGATGAAATGATTAAAACTATTACAGAACAACTTAAGATGCTACTAAAATGACCATGCCCGCATGCAGTTTCTGTAGTGTGCTTGAAAGCTGCGACTTCTTCCTAGACAATCAGTTCTCTTTCCAAAATGGTTTGGCACACCTGCCGTGCGTCTGTGGTGGGGACTTGGAAGACAGTGAGGGCTTTAATATCCCTGCCATTTGCACAGACCAGACGAGACTTGTGGTTACCACACTGAAACCTAACAGCCCGCTAGGATGCTGTCATTTTGTCATCCAGTTCTCTCTCTCTATCTTTCTCTCTCTCTATCAGGTTGCAAAATCATCTTCCTCAATAGTTTTTATGGATTCTGAAAGTGATTTATTCTGCAGTGGATTATTACAAGTGAAAATCAAGCTAGGTCAGAAGAAAGCTTACTTCGTTGTCAAAGGGGAAGAGAGAAGGAGTGAGGGACGGAAGGAAGGAGAGAGGAAGAAGGGGAGGGGCGCGGAGGAGACAGCAGAGGAGAGAAGAAGGAGTGCTTGAATTAAAAAGAAGTTCCAAGCACCTCTCTGATATCTCTGGCCTTTTAACAGAGATGTAAAGCTTATGAGCTTTGCAAACCTCCACGACCCAAAGAGACGCAGTCCTCGGTCGGTTGAGAAGATGTGCTCTGACTGGCACACTGCACTACAGTGCAGGCCCAGGGCAGCATGAAAGGAAGCCAGACCCCAGATCTCGAGATTACTGAAGACCCTTACTAGGATTCAACTCGAGTTCTGCCATCTCCAGTGCCCTACATATTATAGACAAGGGCAGAGAAGCACGGAAGGTGAGAAGGAAGTGGCAAAGAAGCAGGCACCCAAAATGGGTAGAAAAAGCATCTTTTCATGCATATGGGATGTAGCTCTCAGGACATCTATTTCTTTCTTTGCGGTGGTACATTTTCAGTAATTTGGATTTGGACGGCCGAGGATAGGAAAGGGGTTTATAAAAATAGCGCACTGTCTTTGGCACAGGACAGCACCAGCGTGAAAGGTGGGCTGTTCCAGAGTGCTCATCCAGGATGCGGGGCTGTCCTTGTGCAATACCACAGGCTGACCTTGCCAGCATTTGGCTGTAGGGAGAAGTAGGAGACCATGTTGAGTTTCTAGCCATGGCACTGTCTCGCCAGGGACAAGCACCTTCCTGACACCTTTTTCCACCATGTCTTGTACATCACAGAGCCTAATCGTGGCACCTGCAGAGTCTTGAGAACCCGAAAAGCAGGAAAACAAAACCAGTCACACACACATTCTGCGCATCACGGGTTGCCCTGCCCTGGGGACAGGGCGGAAGGCTCTGTCCAGGTCTCCTGGCTCCTTGGCCATCCAGCCCTGCTTCTCTGCCTTCCTTGTATCTCACCCCACATGGCTTTGCCAGGGTTTCTGCCCCAGGTGGGGTCCGTCCCTGCCCTCTCGCTTCACACACTGCAGCGGCCATTTCAGGGCTCTGGCAGGGGCTGCACACTTGTCAGGTCTGACTGCCCTGCGTCCAGGATGCTGGCTGGACCAAGACCATGGCCACAGGCTGGTGACCTCCTGCTAAGGGGCAGCAGGCCCTGGAGAAGCTCTTTCAGGGGAGCAAAATGGACAGGTGTCAGTGTCCTGGGGTGTGCTGGGGGTGCTGCAGAGCAGCACTTACATGTTCACATGCAAACACACATGCACACACAGGCACACATGTAACACACATGTATACACCTATGTATACCTATACATACACAAATGTATATGCACGCACACATGTCCTAGAAAGCTTCTCAGGGCAAGCCATTAATTGTCACTTTTCTTCACTAAATGAAACCAAAGCCACAGGAGCAGTGTGGCCCTCCCTGCACGTGGCCTTTCTGGGCACAGTGTGCTGATGATATCCTTCCCCTCATGGCTCTTTCCACCTGCTGCTTCTGGCTCCCCTTAAGATCCCCTCTCCCTTTCCAAGTTCAGGCAGGCGCTTGTTGACAAGGGGGAGCCGCAGAGAGGAAATCTGTTACCCTATGTGAAAATCTGTGTCCCTGCCCCTTTCTGAGCCTTCCCTCAGCAGACAGGCTCAGAATGCCAGGCAGGAGAGGTGCAGAAAACCCTATGTCTTCAGTATGTAGGGACCCGGGGGCACTGCCATGGGAAGAGATGCTGTGGGGAGGGGACCTGCCTGCGTCCTGCCATTTACCCCATGCCTCTCGTGCCTCACGAGTATCCTAGTTTTCCCACCAGGATCCCAGGAAACAGACCAGAACCAGAAAACCACACAACATCTACCACATTCCTTTTACCTTTGCCCACTGGCAGTTAATTTTTTTTTTAATTTTTTTTGAGACAGGGTCTCGCTTTGCAGTTCAGGCTGGCCCTGAGCTCAGCCTCAGACTCATATTACAGCAATCCTCCTGCCTCTGTCTCCCGAGTGCTGGGATTACAGGCGTGAGCCACCATGCCCGGCACTGTGGTATGTGGTACTGGTTGCTGCTGGACATGAGTCTCCACGTCCAGTATTGTATGTAGTTACCGGGGAATCTAACCAAGGTCCTTGCGCTTGACAGGCACTGGAACCACTTAGCTAACTCCTTGGCCCTGGCACAGTTAAATTTATACCAGTGTTCATTCTCTATGTATGAACCACACACAGGACCCAATGTGTACCACTGCTGAGAACGAAAACTGCAACAACCTTTCTGATAGCAGTGGTGAAAACATACTTTAACAGTATCAGAAGATTCATTCTAGAATCTGGGAATGACTTATATAGAGTAAGAGATTTGAAATAGCATCAAATTATTTCCCCAATTTTTGTTTTTTGAATCAGGATCTCACTTTTGTAGTTTAGGATCTGAGCTCACTACGTAGCCCAGGCAAGCCTCAAACTCACAGCAATCCTCCTGGCTCTGCCTTCCAAGTACTGGGATTACAGGTGTAAGCCATCATGTCTGCATTGTGGTATGTAGTTCCTGGGGATTGAACTCAGGACCTTACATTTGCAAGGCAGATGCCGGAACCACTGAGTTAAATCCTGGGCCCAGTATTTCCCAATTTGGAAAACAGAAGAAAATGCATTATACACATGTGCGGATGTTCTGGAAGGTTCCTGACTCAAAGCACTATTAAGACCCCTTGACACCATCTTCCCATACTAAGTACTGTACCCTTCCCTGCCCACACTATACACACTCATAGTCCTGCACAGCATCATGTTTTGCCTGATGTCGCCAGATGGGAGGGACTTCCAGCCACACTCATCTCAATCTTAATTTACATGTGAGGAAACCAAGAGCTCAGTGAGTTTTCTCACACTTCACAAGAAAGCCTGGTGTGTTCCTAAAATGTCCCATCTAATGCTCCTGTAACTCCAGCTCAGGCCAGCTCCCCTCACAAAAATGCAAGACACAGGTCTTACATGAGGGAGAAATCACATGCACCCCTCATCAGGGGTGCATTTTGGGTCCTTACATCTCAGCTTTGCCCTTGCCCTGCAGGCACTATAGTAGAGTCGGAACACAGGGCCCACCGGTGCACAGCTGATGTGCCAAGGTCAGAGGGTCCACGCCACTTACCCTGTGCTCGGGAGCCACCGTGGTGACCGCTCAGAGCAGCACGGTGAGGCGTGGTCAGGGGCTGTCTGTGCCACTTTTGTGATGCCAAGATGTCAGGCCAGAAAATCTTTGGTATTGCAGTAATCCTGGATTATAAATAATTTAGCATATTTCTTTGTAAACTACAGTCCAGAATCCTTGCAAATAAGAAAAGGATTAACTTTTTAGAAGTACTGGCTCTTGAGACTTTAAGTTCAAGGCAGAACAATGCTTGCCGTGGTAATTCCATCTATTTTAAGATCACAAAACCACACCAAGTCGAAACCAGAGCAGAAGATATTAATGCAGTGCTCTTTCTGAAGTGCCCAATAGTGGGGCGAGAAAGCTTTCAAAGGGAATTAAGTAGACAGAGAAAGCTCCCTGTTCATGTCCAAATCACAAGGAGGCGGCTGAATAGGATTCACAGTTCTCCCTGGGAAGGACCCACACCACAGCTCACGTTCAAACACGGGGGAGATGTCTTGGGAAGATCAAGGACCCTGAATTCTGCTGTTAGAATGAGCTGCCTGCCCATTAGGGCTTCAGAAAGCCCCTCTGCCATGAGTGCCAACAGGGCCTGGTAAATGAGCCCATTTCTGTTTGCTAACTGGCCCCAAGCTTTTCTGAAGGAAATGGTCATTATGTAATATCTCCCAGCACCTTTGATGTAGATTCCAGGATGGCATGTGCGTGTGTGTGCACATGCATGTGTGCAAGTGGGTGCGTGTGTGTGCATCTGTGTGTCATGTGTGTGCAGGACGGCATGTACCCGAATCACAGATGGAGAGGAGTAAAATGATCCACAGAGATTGAAGCACAGGTTTACACTCAGAAAGCATTAGCCAGCAGGGAGGTGGCAGGAAGGATGAGGCTCAGGGCCAGGAAGCCACGCCTCCCAGACCCTCCACTCCCTGAGCCCTGCCATCTTTCTAGCTTTATTTCCTGCTGCTTCCCAGGGCACATAATAAATCCACCAAATTAAAGACGCTACGTCCTTGCTTTCGTTCTCTTTGCTTTCTGTGCTTCAGTGCTTTCTTTCTTCTGAAAATGTCTCCTCATTTCCCAAGCTTTAGCTTTTGGTTACCTCTTCCGGGAAGACCTTCGTGAGTGCATCCTTCAGGATGAACTTAGCACTGCTCCTATATGTGGTGGTGATTTTTTTTTTTTTTTTTTTTGATACAGGGTCTCACTTTATACTTCAGGTTAGCCCTGAGCTCAGTCTCGAACTCACAGCAATCCTCCTGTTTCTGTCTCTCAAGTGCTGGGATTACAGGTGTGAGCCACCACGGCACTGTGATATATGGTTCTGATTGCTGATGGGCATGAGTCACCATACCTGGCTTTGTTGTATGTGGTTACCGGAGATCGAACCCAGGTCCTTGCCCTTACAAGGCAGGTGCCAGAACCACTGAGCTAAATCCCCAGCCCTCTGGTGATTTCTTGTTGAAGTTTCACATCAAGGATCAATGTGGACCTTGGATGGGTCTTGGGCAGCTGGGGTGCTGTGTTGAGTAATTCTGGGGTCCTGTTTAGCATAGCTGATAAAGATGGAGCAGTCAGCTGAGGAGGTCTGCTGCTGGAGGGTGTGGGTCTTAACTCTGTGATCCCGGATGCAGGGCATGATTCCCATGGGACAGAGGAGTGAGATGGGGCTAAAGGTAGAAACAGCTCACCCAGCATTATAAAGATGGCTAACAGCAAAATCAGGACAGGAATTCCAAGTTTTGTGACTCCTAAGCAAATTCTCCTTTTAAATAAGATTCTCAGTCTGCAATACTAAAACTCCTAACATATCCACAGCTCCTTCCGGGGGAGACAGTAATTTCACAGAGACGCAAGCCCTCCTTGTGGAAACCCACTCACCTGAGCCTCTGTGTCTTATAATGTTTTCCCTTGCCTAATCCTCCCAAAATCTCCGTCTTCATACTTCTTTCCGTTAGCATTGCCAGTGTCTGTCAGCCAAGCTAAAGTGAAGCGTTCTGGGCTGACTCTTTCAATATGATAAATACGCCATCAAAATGGATATGCCCTCCTCTGTCTTAGGCCCGGACAGAGAAGGAAGCTGAAGCCACTGTTCCCAATTTCATCTTCCATTCCGTGCCGTGCAAGGTGAAGCTTTCCTGAGAAAGGAATACACTTACAATGGTTCCATAAGATAAACTCTCCCCTTGTCTTGCAGGGAAAGGAATTTTCCAGTGGGCTCTCGTTTCAGGAGGTGACAAGGTAGAAGAGAAGGAAGCTGGTCACCTCCTTGCAGGACAGAAGCGGTCACATAATAACCCTTGTGCAGATCTAGCTGGAACAACCTATATGACCCGATATTGCACTTTCCTGAGTTAAATGGCAAGAAACACAAAACATCTGCCCTCCCTTTTCTCTCTACTCGCCTCAACTTCCATGAGGATTTGAGTTAATTCTCATGGCAGAGGCTTGTGAAGGGCCACCCAGCTCTTCACATTCAGCTCTGAGAGCAGGGCTGGTGAGAACCGGCCAGCCTACTTCTGGCGCGCACGGCTATGTCCCATGACCAGCGTCCTCAGGTCACCCCAGGACATGGCTCTGCCTAAAGGTGTGAGGACTCACAGAACTGGAAAAAAGGGGAAGCAATGTTGGGACCTTTCTCAGAGCCTTCTTCTGGGATGCCCACTAGCAGTTAGCAGCCGCCACCTTTATCTTCAGAGAACAGAGCATAGGGAATGGGGTTCCAAGGACAACCCTGGTTTGCTGAGGGAAACTGGCACTTGGCACTTGAATCTCTTGATTCTCTGAAGTGTCTGTGGATGCCTTCTACTTGCCAGACCCCACTCTCTTCTTCTACTTGCTGCCATCTGAGTAACCATCTCACCTCCCTATACGAAACCAGCTCATTTGCAGGCCAATTTCCAAGAAGCAGATTCTTTTATATCTGCTGGGGCCCCCTCTCTCCAAATATTGTTAAAAGACGCTCCTATGAGAGAAGAAGGCAGATGAAGAAAGAAGCATTGAGTCTGGAGATCAATTCCATAGACAAGGGAGTCAGACACAAGAAGGAATCCCAAGTTCAGGAATTTTACCCACAGAGAACATGACTGGTTGCCTGGTAAAACCTCCATGAGTTGCTAAATGAGGACCCTGGAAGTCCGAAATGCTTCGGGCCCTGCCTAAGGCCTTCAGCCTGTGAAGAGCACACTGGGACCCAACCCCAGATCTCCTAGGGGCTGAGGTCTGGGACCCTGTACAGCCTCTCACTACGTGGCCACTGTGTAGAAGAACCTGCCTATGTCACTCCCAGGTCCCACCTTCAGTGCTCCTCTGCTCCTGATCAGCCCTGTGACTGCCCATTCTCCCCCCTGGCCAACACCGCGCAGAGTTGTTCCGGGGACACCATCTCGTGGCTGGCAAAGACACTTTGGTGATCTTTTCTTATTTTGGGAGCAGTATCAGGACTCGAACCCAGAGCCTCATGCATGCCAGGCAAGCACTCTACCAATGGGCCACAGCCCCGTTTTTGGACTCAACAACCACCTGACCAGAGGAGGAGAGCAGGAGCAGACAGGCAGCTTCCCAAAATGTACAAAGAATAACTGAAGCACACTATGCTAATGCTTGCCTAGAATTTTGTACACTTTTGGAAAAAGTCATCAGCCTGTCCCACCACGCCCTAAGGGAAAACGGCATGGAATGCCGTTATTTCCTGAAATAATGAAAACTAGAAAGTGGGTAGGGTCACAAATGAGGACCTGAAACCTAACTATGTTGGTGAGGCTTGTGGAATCACAAACTGAAGGTGGGTGTGGAGTTACAAACTGGGGGTTTGGACTAAGCAGGCAGTGGTTGAAGATGGGTTTTGCGGTCTTTTGGAAGTGTGGGTATGAGAACAATTAGCATTGGCAGCTTGGAGACCGGGGTCTGCAGAATGCAGGATACAGGGCCCCTTCCTAGACTTCTTGGCTCACTTCTGGGCCCCGGGCCTGAGAACCAGCTTTTCCACCAAGTTCCTGGGTGGAGCTGGTGCTGCAGTCTGGGTACCACCTTTGACAAGCACTGAGCAGGAGAAACACCTTTCAACTTCTGCTGGTGAGGAACTTGATGAAAATGCACAAGATAGGACGTGAGCTAGAATTTTAAAATCCCCTCCCAGGCACACAGCAGGCAGAGCTGGAAGGAAAGCTGCACAGATGTAGCTGTGTGGGGTGCTGTACCCCTGTAAACCCGGCACGCTGTGCAGCTAAAGTGGGAGGCTCACAAGTTCCAGCCCAGCCTGTGCAGCTTAGTGACTTATGAAAAACTGTTTTTAAATAAGAAGGAAAAAAATCAGGCAGGGGATGTAGCTCAGAGTGAAAGCCCTTGGTTCAATCCCCGATTGTGAGGGGGAAAACACATCTGTCCAGATGTGAGGTCCCCTGATCACAGGGCCCATGGTCGCTTTAATGGGAAGGGAACAGTGTAGCACGGCTACCAAAGGATTCCGCCTCCCAGAGCAAAAGCAAACACCGTAAGGCTTAAACCCCGGGGTCCCCACGCTCACTCCTCAGCCAGGAGAAAATGTCTTTATATAGACAGAGTACAGAGTAAATAGAAAGTAGGGCTGGATTTCCAGAAGCTCCGCTTCTGCGGAGCTGGCTGCGACTTTTCCTTGAAAAAAATAAAACAGAATAAACTCTGTCATTCACAGCAGAGTCGGTGGCTGGAAATAAATTGTTCGGGCATCTGGCGCAGGTTTTGGAAGCGTCTGTACAACATGCATGGTCCAGGGAAGCCTTTTTGTCTCTGTAATCATCCTGATAACCATTAGCACAAGGCTGTTATAAGCGAGCAGTCTTAAGTCAGCTTTTAACTTCTTTCCTTTTTGATTTCTTTCCTTAAGATTGAACTGCTCTATTTATTCATTCAAGGAGGGCACGAGCTTGAACTTTATCCTTAATGTGCTGAGGAAGCCGCTTGACACACGAAATGAAATCCAGGTCCTCAATGCCCCGGGGCGCGAGAGGAAACAGGATCTAAGAAAATCCAAAGGTTCCTGAATTTCTACCGTATGCGGTTCTGATCCGAGTCGCTCGCTAGTTCGAAACATACGTGAAGTTCATTAATCGGCAAATATTGAAAAACAAAAACAAAAACAAAAGACAGCTCGGAAGAAGGTGCACGAGGACAAATCAGTAATTGCTCCTTTAGAGCAAAGCAAAGTTGCTGAGAAAATCTCCTATAAAGGCTCTGTCAAAACAAGTCACTTAAGGATTAGTGAGAGCTAAATCCTCCGTCAGAAAGATTTTTCTCAACAGTCGTAAATGGGTTTTAGTATCGGAAAATCTTAGAGAATATGCTTCTCCCGCCTCCACCCCCTCTGTCGGAAAGGCTCTTTCAATAGCCCAGCCAGTGTCTTGTGGGAGCACAGTATTTCCTCAGGCTGCGACTTTTCCTTGAAAAAAATAAAACAGAATAAACTCTGTCATTCACAGCAGAGTCGGTGGCTGGAAATAAATTGTTCGGGCATCTGGCGCAGGTTTTGGAAGCGTCTGTACAACATGCATGGTCCAGGGAAGCCTTTTTGTCTCTGTAATCATCCTGATAACCATTAGCACAAGGCTGTTATAAGCGAGCAGTCTTAAGTCAGCTTTTAACTTCTTTCCTTTTTGATTTCTTTCCTTAAGATTGAACTGCTCTATTTATTCATTCAAGGAGGGCACGAGCTTGAACTTTATCCTTAAAAATGTTTGTGATTAATTTT
Organism: Petromus typicus; assembly: GCA_004026965.1. Taxonomy (NCBI): domain Eukaryota; kingdom Metazoa; phylum Chordata; class Mammalia; order Rodentia; family Petromuridae; genus Petromus; species Petromus typicus. Next base: position 41,801 of record PVIR01011616.1, read on the forward strand.
TTTTTAATTAGGCAAAAAGCACACATTGATACTGCGGAATGTTTTCAATGGCAGCGCTCTGAGAGTCCGCCCTTTGATTCTATCAGGAGAAGGTCATCCTATTTACTGTCTTAAAAAAATCACCACGGGGATCTGCTTCTATTTCTGAGCCGTCTCTGGTTTCTACCACTGGATTATGGAGGGGCTGTCTGTGTTCATTAAGCAGGCACCTAGAAAAGACCTCCTCCCGCCAGCACCTACAGTCACGCTGGTGTTTGATCCCCACAAGACGATGGCCTACCTCCCACTTCCCTGTCCCATTTCACATTGTGCCCAAATCTTTTTCTGTTATCAGTGCTCAAAGCTAACATATCTTCTGCCTCATCAGAGTCACAATGGAGACGTAACACACGTATGTGACACTCCCACCTATGAATAAAGATTCACTGTACTCCACTGTACACAGATTACCTTTCTAAATTCTCCATTTCCTCCAACAGACCCTTTAGAAATATCTGGATACAGCGTTTCTCCCAAGATCCCCACCTCAAGTTTTCGGGGTAGACTTGATAAGTGGATTCCTTGGCATGTGTAGCATCAGGGAGTGATCAGAACCCCAGCCCTCAGGCACGTCCTGACAGTCTACTTTATGCCTAAAATTTCACCACTGACAAATTCTGACGACACTTGAGATCCAGGAATATGCTTTTAATATTAAACTATTCTGAGAGGCAACCCATTAAGTCGATTTAATTAGCAAGACTCTGGAGAATTTAGCAAGTCTTTTATTTTGGTTGCAGAGCTGAGAGGATTTAAGTTGAAGATTAGACAGAGCTGAGTTGAAAATCAAGAGGGGTCATTTCCGAGCACTGTGAGCTTGGACAAGTCACGCTCTAAGAGGCTCAGCTCCAACATTTAGATAAAGACACCAATAATATCTACTTGTGAGGAGTAAACAGAAAAGCAGGAAGTCCCTATTGTACGGGGTGGAAACTTGGATGGAGGTTAATAATTCAAATTTCCTTTTTGCTGACTACTAGCCAAAGCTAGAGAGGTCGGGATAGATTTTCATGCTAAGATCCTAAAGATAAAATAAGAGCAATGCAGGGCACATTCAGAGCAGGCCACTGGTAGGATGTGCATGAGGGTCTGTGTGTGTCATTTCACAGGTGGCGGGGGAAGATGAGAGGAGAGGAAACAAGCTTCAAAGGGGAGAGAGTGCAAAAGGAACTCGCAAGAGGAACCTTGCACCCACTCACTCATCTGCTGATAACCCGGCTGCCCACAGTTTTACCAGTTTCACTCTACCTCTGCCCTCAGTCGATGACTTATCAGGCCCTGGCACTCATTATCTCAAAATCGACATCTCCAGATCTTGGGCTGTGGGATTAATGAGTAATCAGAATGTACCACATAAATCTCCACTTCAGTAAAGTGCAAGTTAAACAGTTGCCTCCGATCCTCTTCCTACAGAGGGAGGGGATATGAATCCTACATGAATATGTAAAGGAAAGTCTGAACCGATTTTCTTGGTGACACATCCAGAGACCAAGAATAACTATTTTAGGGGAGAGAAGAAAAGTTTCCATTGGTCTGATTACCAGCGCTCAGGGAAAAGCCCGCGTTCCTGAACTCAGCGGTGACTGGACAGATGTTCTGGGACCAAGTACACATTTTTAACCACTAAATTGAACCATTTAAAATCTTAAAAGGCTTGGGAGCACATGCCTCATACTAAGGAATGAGAGCTTTCTTTCTAATCTTACCCTTTCTTGACTTCTGCTCCAAGTCCCAATCTATCATTTATATGACGTGCTAGTGAAATTGCAATTTTATGCATAGGACGAAGATTCCATGAAAGGGATAAACCTGGAAAAATGTGATGTCTGTCACAGACAACACTCACACAGGGACACAGCTCAGACCCCTGCAGGACCATCTACTCCATCTGGAAGGCTCACACCTTACTTCCTTCACTTCTATCTTCTTGAGCTTCCTAAAAAACATCAACATCATGCAAAATGTGCCCACAAGAAAAAGAGAAAGACCTGGAAGAAGAAAAGTCTCGAGTTAGAAACAGGATAGGGTGCTTCCTACTGTATCCATCCTGGAGTACCTAAATGATAGAGTGGGACTTGGAGAAGAAATCAAGAAAGGGTAAGATTAGAAAAGAAAGCTCTCATTCCTTAGCACGTGAAATGTGCTAGGCATCTTAAAGGCACTGGCTCACCTCACACACGATGTAAAGGCACAATGAAATAGGACATTTTCCCCACTTTATAGGCCAAAGAAGTAGAGCTCAGCTCTGTCTGGTCGCACATAAGTAAGTCATAGCACCAAGACTGAAACCTCATTTCAATGATTCTAAAGAATGGGTGAGGATGGGATGGTTTTGGGGGCCTTCTGTCTACCAGAGAAATTGACTTAGTTTTAATAAACAGAACAGGTAAGAGTCTATATTATTTAATTCAGAACAGGTAAGGGTGTGGATGATTTAATTCCCCAAGGGCTGGCATGGGAGCAGAGTGAAACTCATCATCAAAAAATATAAGGATACTTTCTTGGCAGGGGGTGATAAAGTATTTTTTTATTTGAGATGCAACTGAGGGAACATGCTAGGGAAGGACTCTACCAATGTGCCACTTCTCATAAACCTTTACTTTCTGCTTTTGGTTTGTTGGAAAATATCACGGAAAAGTAACTCTAAGAGCTGGTTGGAATGACTGTGGAAAGGTTGTGTCCAGCACATATTTCCAGGGAGCCGACATGGGGACAAGAGGGAGTGAGATGAGGATCTCTTGTGCTAACTAAAAGATGAGATCATGACAGATATTCCTCGGAATATCTAGAAGCACCTGCAAATGAATACCCAAGGAAAATAGCTCACCTTTAGGCTACCACCAACCAGCACAGGGGTCAGGGTGGCCCACACCATAATGAGCGGACAAGGAGTAGCTTTATATGTCCAGGTGACTTAGAGTTATTTGCAGTGCACCACAGACCAAGTCTTAGCAAATGGGCAAGCATGGCGCATTCAGAGCGTGCTTTCCCACCTCATCTTCTCCCATCCTTCTTGAGGGTCTCCTACGTAAGATCTCAGAGAAGCAAAAGCAAACAGACCAATTTCAAACCCCTTAACCCAGATGGAGTAGAACTCTCCCTTCAACTACCCAGACACATCAAAAGGAGATTATCTTTGTCTCTCTCTCTCTCACACACACACACACACACAAACACACACACACTTACAAAAGTACGTGACCCAGTATAGACATAGGAACATCCCTGCTGTTATCTGATCAATGCATGAATGTGGATTAGAAACTACTAATCTGACGAGAGGAAAAAGGGGAAATCCAGTAGAGTGACTGGGTAAAAAGTTAGTGAGAGAAGGTAAGTAACCAAGACAGGGAGTTTCCTGAGCAACAGAACCTGGCAGTTCTCAGCACGCTTCTCCCATGATGCTCTTGTCACCTCCGATTGACCCAGTGCTTGACCGGCCACAAAAACTGCAGCTTCCCATCTCTCTGGCAGAGACGTCAGCAGGGCGCCTTCTCAACACAAGTAGCAACCTACTTTCCAAAGCAGCTCCCCACACTTCAACCTAAACAAATGACTAAGTAAACCCAGATTAAATAGAGCTTTATCAGGATGGAGTTTGAGTAATCTCTGAATCAACAAAACCCAGAGAATGTGTGTAAAGAACATCCATTATACAAATGTCAGACCACAAAGTCAAACTCTTTTTTGAGATGCTGTTAAGGACTCGCTAATCCAGCCAATATAGGAGCCTGAAGGAGGCTCAGTTATGCTTGCTTCTACCTAAGAGCCTGCTCTTCCTCCTGCCAAGACCAGGAAGCAAATTTTCTGCAAAATTACTTGGAATGGTTGCAAAAAAGAACAAAATAGCATGTTCTCAGGTGTGTGAACAGAAACCTCCTTGTCTGAGTTGTTTGTTATTGAGATTTCACTTGACTGTGAAACAGCCTCACCACCACAGTACAGGTGCTGGTATGTGGCACTTCTTCACTTGCTTAGGTACCAGTTACAAAGTCCAAGGGTTATTTATTGCCAGCCCAATGGAGTATTTCCAAGTGAAACGATGTCCATCACACAACTGAGGAAAAAAATTTTTATTTGCATATAAATTAAGTATATTCACAAGATAGCCAACACAGGAAAATATCAACAGCAGTGGTCTGAGGAGACAAAGGTTCTTAGACTGCTCTGTGGCCTCATCGAGAATTTACATCAATATCCTTGAACTGCTGTCTAACACTGCTGTCATAATGGCTACACGAGGCCTAATACATCCGGGTCAGGCAGAGACGGGTCAAGTACAGGCCTATTCGTTCATATTACACTGTGTGATTTGGAGCCAGGGTCTTATTTCTGAAAGTGGTTTACAATTTTCAAAGTAAGGACCTTATGATCTTCCATGTTGGCTTCTACATACCTATTAAGATTCCATGTAAAGTGTATCACCGTGGCACATACCACATGTTTAATATTCCTGTCATCCTCCCCATAGAAAGAAACTTGTATGTCTCTGTGTGTGTATATACAGGTATGTAGGCATATGTGTGTGCACTTTCTTTAGCAGTGATGATATGCCTCTGTGCACTAGGCAGACAGAGATAATTGTTGTCTTTAATTCCATCAGAAACTCATTATTTACCTTTTTTTGCTTCATAACTGAAGAACTACCAAATACTCTTGATTTAAGCTATAATAAAAAGTGAAACAGGGCCGGGGAGTTAGCTCAGTGGTTCCGGCGCCTGTCTTGCAAGCGCAAGGGCCTGGGTTCGATTCCCCGGTAACCACATAACAATACTGGGTGTGGAGACCGACGCCCAGCAGCAACCAGTACCACATACCACAGTGCTGGGCGTGGTGGCTCACGCCTGTAATCCCAGCACTCGGGAAGCAGAGGCAGGAGGATTGTGATGTGAGTTTGAGGCTGAGCTCAGGGCCAGCCTGAACCACAAAGCGAGACCCTGTCTCAAAAAACCTAAAAAAAAAAAAAAAAAAAAAAA